>APFE031116744.1:138626-155046 GCA_000404065.3 Pinus taeda
CCAGAGTTATGAAGATGATGGAACTTAAGAGGTGTCAAGCAGATCTTGACCTCTTTTGGGGAAGTTAGTTAATGATTGGGGAAAACAGAGAAGGGGAGTCAGTTATACCTCTTTTGAGCTTTTATGCTTACAAATCCTTGCTGATTATGTCCTGCATGATATGATACTTGAAAACCTGGAACTGGTCAGCAATTCAACAGCCTCAGAACTACCTACCCAGCCTACTTGCCTAGCATTTTTTCTTCTTTTATTTGGGGGTGCACTTAGACTTGCAAACCCGTCACTCATTTTTCTTTTGATGCTTTTCCTATCTACATACTACCCTTATTTCTTCCGGAGCTCAAATTAAGCTGTTGAGCTCGTCTGCTTCTCTACCTATCTAAGAATCTGCCAAGATTAAACTGTTTGGACAGATTTGCAATCTCTATATTCTAAAACATGAAATTTAAACCTAGGGAGACCAAGATTAAACTGTTTGGACCTCCCTTTAAAAATAGCGATACCGGGATAACTTTACAAAATTTGAAGGCAATTGAATGAACTTGAAGTAGCCTTCTTCTTCTGGAGACTGTTTGCGCAAATATGGAGCATTGCAGCAAGCAAAGTATGACATATTTGGCCTGTGAAATTCCAATCATGAAAAATGAATACCTGCTGCAGCAGGAAGCTAACACGCTTCACTCCCTATAGGGAGTGGTTCTACAAGAAAAAGAGATATGGTGGTGGTGATGCCTTCTTAGGAGATGAAAGGAAGGGCAGAATCATTGGACACGGAAAATTCAAACTGAAGTTGCAAGGTGGAAGGATTAGAACACTTCGTGGTGTTCTGCATATTCCTGCATTGGCCATAAATCTTATTTTGTTAAGAAAGATGGATGATGCTTATGTAAAAATAGTTTTCAAGAAAGATACATGCAAGATGGTTCGAGGAGTAGTGGTATTGATGCGGGGAGTTCAAATTGGAAATGTGTACAAGCTTCTAGGTAGAACTGTTATTGATGGGAGAGACAATTTTGTGGTTCTAGAAAGTGGAGTAGAAAATATAGTAGTCTCTAGAGAAAATATCATGCTATGGCATCAAAGGCTTGGACATATTGGAGAGAAGGGCCTGTGAATACTGCATGGTAATGGTATGGTAGAAGGTATGTCTGATTACTCTATGGATTTTAATTTTTGTGAACATTGTGTATATGGAAAGTAGAATCAGGTGAGTTTCCCCTCTGGTGCTAATAGGGAGAAAGGGATATTGAGCTTGTGCATAGTGTTGTGTTTGGACCTGTGTCTGTTCCATCATTGGGTAAGCCTATGTACTATGTCTCATTTATAGATGACTTCTCAAGGAATACATGGATATATTTCCTCAACAAGAAATCTAAATTCATTGATGGGTTTAAAAAATTTAAGGCTCTGGCAGAAAATTAGACAGGGAAGAAGATTATGGCATTGAGGACAGATAATGGTGGAGAGAACTGTGAGAAGGAAATTGAAGAGTTTTGTAAGAAGTGTGGTATATCATGGCAAAATACTTCTCCATAAACACCTCAGAAAAATGGAGTTGCAGAAAGAATGAATGGGTCGTTGATGGAAAAGGCATGAAGCATGCTCGGCGATGTCAAGTTAGGATAGGAATTCTAGGCAGAGGTAGTGGAGATTGCATTTTACTTGGTTAACAGATCACCTTCATAAATGTTGGAGAATAATACTCCATATGAGGTATGCACTGGTAAGAAACACTCTCTTTCATATTTGAGGGTATTTGGTTGTGATGCATATGTACATATTCCAAAGGAGAAAAGAACCAAGTTGGATAGTAAATATGAAAGGTGCATGTTTATTGGGTATAAAGATGGTTTAAAAGGTTATAAGCTTTGGAACCTAGAAACAAGGAATGTTGTGTAAAACTAAGATGTGGTGTTTAGAGAGGTGAAAGATGTTATTAAACATGAATTCCTACAAAAGGAACCTTAGAAGATAGAGTTTGAGCTGAAGGAGGAAGAATCTGACTCTACAACAGAACAAGAATCAGAAGTGGAAGAGCCACAAACTTCAGCTTTGAGAAGATTAGTTTGAGAGAGAAGGTAGCCAAGAAAGTATAGTCCATTTACTTTTTGTTCAAATTTTTCTTTATCTATTACTGATGATGATCCCATGACTATGAAGGAGGTAGTAAATTTAGAGGATGGAAAACTCTGGGAAGAGGCCATGGTTGATGAAATGGCATCTTTGGACAAAAATGAGGCTTATGACGTGGTGGAGTTGTCGACTGGAAGGAAAACCATTGGAAGAAAATGGGTGCTTAAGAAGAGGATGAATGCAAAAGGAAAGGTGGAGAAATACAAAGCTCGATTGGTAGAAAAAGGTTATTCCTAGGTACGGGAATTGATTTTGGTGATATTTTTTCTCCTATTGCCAAGTTAGCTTCTATTTGATTACTTTTATTTGTTGTTGTTGCTTTTGATTTTGAGATAGAAAAAATGGATGTGAAGACAACATTTCTTCACAGGGATCTGGAAGAAGAGATCTAAATGAAGCAACCTAAAGGCTTTGTGGTGAAGGGTAAGAAAGAATTGGTATACATGTTAAAAAAGTCTATGTATGGGTTAAAATAGCCACCAAGGATGGGGTATCAGAAATTTGATACATATATAAGGGGACTTGGCTTCACCAGAAGAAAAGTGGATCATTGTGTGTATTTTAAATTATTTGGTGACCGTGTTATTTATTTGATCTTGTATGTGGATGATATGTTGCTGATTGGAAATAACAAAGAAATTATCCAGGATTTGAAGACCCAACTATCCTCCAAATTTGACATGAATGATCTTGGTGCTGCAAACTATATTTTGGGCATGGAAATTAGACGAGATCAAGCAAAGAGGAAGATCTTGTTAAACCAGAGGAATTATGTTTAGACAATATTTCAAAGTCTTAATATGCAAGATAGTAAACCAGTGAAGGTTTCTATTCCTGTAGGCGTAAAGTTATTTGTTGAACAGTGTCCAAAGACACAAGAAGAGGAAGAAGACATGTCCTGTGTTTCTTATGTGAGTGCAGTTGGTACCCTGATGTATGAAATGGTTTAGACCAGACCAGACATTGCACATGCAGTTGGAGTATTGAGCAAGTTTATATCGAAACCAGGAAAGGAGCATAGTACAGCAATGAAACAGGTTTTCGGGTATTTGCGTGGCACTAGTGATTATGGTTTGTGCTACCTTATGAAGACCATGATTGCACATAGTTTTGTACATTTGTGTCTTTGCTGATGCAGATTGGGCTATATATCTACATCAAATAAGATCTACAAGTGGGTATGTGTTTAACCTATTTGGAGGAGCAGTCAATTGGATGATTAAGAGGCAGTCTGTAGTGGAACTTTCAACTATAGCGGTTGAATACATGGAAGCCCCTCATGAAATAAAGGAATAAGTTTGGTTGTAGAGATTGGGTTCAAGTATGGGGTTGGTGCAGTGAGCTATAAGGGTAGACTGTGATAGCCAAAGTGCAATTTTCTTGGCTAAGAACCCTGCCGATCATTTGAAGACAAAGTACATTGATGTTCAGTATCACTTTGTGATGGATATGGTTAAGGATAAAAAGGTGTTTTTGGTAAAGGTGGACACTTTGAAGAATGTTGCAGATGAATTGAAGAAGTTTGTGAGCACTGAGAAGTTTTGCTAGTGTAGAGAAACAATGGGAATTATAGGCTTGGACCAATGACAAATATCTCTTTTGACCCCTTGTGTGGAAAGAAAACAACAAGTGGGAAAATGTTGGGTATGTGCTACATTATTTCCACGACTAGAAGCAGTCATTGTACGTTGCATTGGATTTAACGAGGGGGCCACAGAGGGGGTGATAGCCCCCCATGTCGTGGGGTTTACAAGGGGGCAGAAACCCCCCTACATGGGTCCGTGGCAATGCCTTATGCAGACCCAAGGATGGAGGGAAAACCTAAAGATGGTGGGAAAACATGCCCATGATTTTGTGCATGGGTTTTGTATGTGGTTTTGGGCATGACAATTTCTACCCATGGTATTTGTATCTGGTCAAAGAACTATGGTTATGATAATAATCCGGGGTTAATGGATTGGGTTATGAATGTTTCATCATATTAATATATATATATATTATATATATATATATATATATATAATATATATATATATATATAATATATATATAATATATATATTAATAATATATATATATATATATATATATATATATTGTAACATTGAAAGGAATATAATGAAAAATCAATTTGGTAGTCCAGATTTTGGGATCCAAGCGAAAATATTTGTGTATACTTGTTTTATGTTCTCGCCACTATTTGTTTTTCTACTTTTTAAGAATTCATTTGTAGGTAAGACATGGTTAAAATCTACAGATAATGTGGAATTTGAGATTCTAAAGAAACTAGACTTGGAATAGGGGATGGTCTTTCCTAAAAAATAAGGGTCTCATGATCTAGTCAAGAAATCATTGGATTGCTTCACTTCTCCATCACAGGGGATAGAATAGGTTATAGTGCACCATACAAGGAGATCTAGAAATAAGGTGGTGGATTACATGGTCAATCTGGGGTGTCAAAGTCAATAAGTTGACATCAATGTATGCTATCCCATTCCTTTTTAGTCTATTTAGATAGAGCCTCGGGAAAAAAATTATGCAAACCCAATAATAGTTGGGTGGACTCGACTCCTCGAGGATGGGGGGCAGACCCAAAGATGGTTAGCGAACCTACCCATGGTTTTTTACATGGGTTTTGCACACGATTTTGGGCATGACAATTTTCTGCCCATGGTATTTTGTAGATTTGGTCAAGGGAACTATGGTTATGATCTAATCCAGGGTTAATGGATTGGGGTTTATGAATGTTTCAGCATTTATATCTATGTATTGTAACATTGAAAGGAATATAATGAAAAATCAATCTGGTAGTCCCGATTTTGGGATTCAGGGGAAAATATCTGTGTATATTTGTTTTATGTTCTCGCCACTGTTTATTTTTCTATTTTTTAAGAATTCATTTGCAGGTAAGGTAGGGTTAAAATATACATATAATGTGGAAGTTGATATTCTAAAGAAACTAGACTTGGACCAAGGGATGGTCTTTCCTAAAAAATAAGGGTCTCATGACCTAGTCAATAAATCATTGGATTGCTTCACTCCTCCACCACAGGGTTTTATAAAATTGAATTTGTATAGCACATCGAAAGGAAATTCTTGATGTGCAGGGATAGGAGGGGTATTCATAGATTGCAATGTAAATACTTCGAGAGTATTCTCTCAAAGCTATGGATCAACTAGAAATAATGTGGCAGAGTTCCTAGCGTTAGAACATACCTCAAGATTTCAATTCGGGATGAATGTAATACATTATAGGTTTATGGATATTCCCATCTTGTGATCAACTATGTGTAGAAACTAATCTATGGTAAACCTTCCAGGAAAGTAGTGAAGAGTTGGTGACTCAAAATTCTGATAACTAGTATCTAGTAGTTGATCAAGCAAATAGAATAGGTTATAGTGCATCATACAAGGAGATCTGGAAATAAGGTGGTGGACTACATGACCAATCTGGGGTGCCAAAGTTGAGAAGTTGACATCGATGTATGCTATCCCACTCCTTTGTAGACTATTCAGATAGAGCCCCTTCAGGCCCTATTAAGTGTTGTTGTTGCTTCCCCTGAAGGGGGTGTTAATGTGGAGGACTTGGAGGCCTTGGTGATAGCACCTACCACCCATCGACGTGATGGGAAATTAAGTCTTTGGTGACATGACATAATAGCACACACATTGGCATGAAAGGTTTACAGTTGGGATTTTATTATTAATTGGGTTAGTATGGAGGCCCCTAGTTTCATTGCTGAGGGTTTGTATGCAGGCAAGGGTAAACCCTCAGCCCCCTGCTATATGCACTATTTCATGCCTGGCCTAGAGAGTTTCCTAGCTTTAAGGTTGAATTCTAGAAATACAATGGTAAGAGGTAGATTTGAAGGTTTGCGAAGGTAGTGGAAGATTTGGCATTCTTCCCTAGGAGACTGGCTCTATTTATTGCAACAGAAATCTTGTAAGTTTGGTGGGTTGGAATCTACCATCGCGGTGCACTATGTCAAGTTCTTTTGTTGCTCAATTATTTTGGTATTTTTGCTTTTAAGTTATGTTGAATCTAGTCTTGGCATCTTAGAGTCTCTATCTTTGGATCTGAAGGACTAGCAACAAGTCATGCTACATGGAAAGGGTGTTTTATTTTTATACTTGTGGTTTTGGGTCTTGAGTTTCTTGCTATAGTCTAGTCCCGAGGTATCAGTGTCTGTGTCTTTGGTTCAAATAGACTGGTTGCATACCATGCTTCAAGGAAAGGTTTTCGTATTTTTGTGCATGTGGTTTTGGGCTCGTAGCTTTCAGTTTTTTCCCAATTTTGGATAGAGGTCCATTATATGGTTGGTAAAGTTTGTAGGTTGGTATGCTAAGTCTGCAAAAAATTTAGAAAGAGTTCAATGGTTTTTCTTATGTGGATGTGTTCACCGTTTTAGATTTTGGGACTCATAGGTGTACGTGGGTATCTCTCTGTGTTTAATGATGTCGAGGTTTGATTCTCATTTAGAGGTTTTCATGCCTAGATATTATCTTGACAAAGTCACTATTGAATCTAGAATCTATGTCTTGATTTATGTGGATGATTATGTAGGGTGGTGTCCTAGTCTTGTTGCTGGCAGGGTATGGTATTTTCTCATGTTTCTTTGTAGGGAGGGGAATTTATAGTGGTTTCATGAGGTGTGCCCCTGGAGTTTTTTCCATGTCCCTAAGGCAAAGAATGAGATGTAGATGAGGGGGAGGTGGCATAGCTCCTCAATGTCAGCGAGGAGCCGAACTCTTTGCTCATGACTCAACTGCCACCTATTTTTATCTGGTTTTGCTAGATATTAGAAAAGAAATTAAAAATATGGAGACTCAAGCAGGGATTTCACTTCAATATCATTCGGATTGAGAGATCACAGAGGATATGTCAAGATGGGTTCGTGATCCTAGTCATACCAGGGCAACAAAAAGCAATACTTGAACTCTATGGCTCTGCATTGGCAGATGAAGACCCTCTTGGGTCTTGTCTAAAAGGAAAAGCAACTGGAAAGGTATGTGGGGTGGTTTTTGTTTTATTTTGATGCTCTTCCTGGCACGTTCATGGTGTGCCAAAAGGAATCTCTTTATAAAGGAAGCCATGTTCCTATATTACCATCATGGGAATTTGTATTTTTTAATAGTATGGTGTTGCCTCTACTATCATATGAACATTTTGTATGTATTGCTTGGCTGGCTATATGTTGGATTGAGGCAAACATCTTACAGTCGACCTAGGTGCCTATTTTTGTTGAGTCTTTTATTTTGTGGGTTCTCATGTTGCCATTAGAGCTTATTCCTTAGTCTATAGATGTGGGGAAAGAAGAAACGAACTCCTATGGGAAGCATTTGGAAAATCAATGTATCCATGTTTTGTTGAGTAATACAAAAGCTTCAATTTACTATATATATATATAAATATAATATTATACATATAATAGATATATATATATATATTAGATATATATATAATATATATAAGCTTGAGATTAATCTGAATATGTGTTTGAAAAAAATACCAGTGGAAGGAAATTGAATTAATTATTAAAAAATGTTAAAAATGAGTCAAATTTCTTGAAAAAGGAAAACAAAAATCAAAAGGGTGGAAGGAATGGGTAAGAGTTATAGGAGAAGAAAATAATAAAGATATGATAGGGTGAGGTAAAATGTCCTAAAATCAAGATTTTAAAGATACTTATAAATAGTAAAAACAATAAAAATAAAACAAACTTATACACATTAAAAATTAAACTTTTAATTTAATTTAAAAACAAAAAGAAGAATAAGAGAATAACAGTGAACTTAAAAATATTTAAATAGAGAAATTATATTCAAGATTAAAAAAATTTACAATTAAAATTAGAAAGTAGAATTGAAAAAAAATATAAAGCAATAATGGAAAAAGGGGAACAAAAAAAAAATTACCTTGAGAGGCGCTCTACAATGTAGTACATGAGGGAGATGTCACACAATATGAAAAATAAATAATATGAGGGAGATGTTCATATATAATATATATATGTGTGTTGTGTGTGTGGTGTTGTGTGTGTGTGTGTGTGTGTGTGTTGTGTGTGTGTGTGTCAACTAACTAATGAAAAGAAGAAAATTAGTTAATGAAAAAGAAAGAATATGAGGGATATGTTGTAATGTTATGTTAAAAAAAATTAAAAATATATGTCATCTAATTAATGAAAAATAAAGAATATGAGGGTGACGTTGTCATTACATTAAAAAATTAAATTAAATTAAAAACATATGTCAACTAATTAATGAAAAATAAAGAATAATATTCAATATATTGTTCAATTAAACTTTTTAACAAAAATCACATAAATACAATTATATTTTTAATTGCAAAAGGATATTTAAGTGTGGACAAAATTCAAGAAAACAAAAAGAGTATAAGGTTTGTTTAGCGTATCGTTGTAGAAGTTAAGGTATGTTTCACCTTCAAAATTTCTTAATATATATAATATGTAACCTATACTAATGAATTGATATTATTTGTCTGTAAATCCTACCTTGCTTCACATTGGGACAACAAACTCACTATACTATAAATTTGATGAACACCCCATTCCTCATTCCAATTAGATTAGGTTTTGTTTGTGACGTAAAAAATCATATAAGGTTATTTGTCAAAACGTGAAACCAATAAATCACAAGTCGACTCTTATTACATATAAAATGTTAGGTGAAATTCAAATACTTATAAAACTAAAATGTCAACTCCTATTAAGTGTAAAATGTTGCATGAGATTGAAATACAAAGTAAAATATTATGTGTTGCTTGTAAAATGTTACATGAAATTGGAATTGGATTGTGTGAAAAAATTACGTTGGTGTGAGGTAAATTTTATAAAAGTAAAAAATAATTAGTATATCATAGTTAGAAATGTTTTTGTGTAAGTTAGATTTTCTCAAATTAAAAACCAATAAGTATTTCTGATATATAAACCAACATAGATCCATCTTAACTCTGATATATCAAGCGTGGAGAGGGATCAAATCCCTCGAGGTGCAAACTTCTCCTCAATTTTTGCACTCAAAAAAGAGGTTTTCACCTTGAGAGATTTAATCCCTCTTGGCGCTTGCCATAGATCGAGAGTTAATATGGATCTATGCTGGTTAAAATAAAATTGAGGTAAAATAATCAATTTACCGTTGGCGTTTTTTGGGCTCCAGGTTTTGACAACCCATGATTTTTCCAATAGTTATATTTTATAATTTATATATATATATATATTAGTAATATATCTATATATTAATTAGTTTAATTATATTATATATATATACATATATCTATATTATGATATATATATATTTATATATAATATAATATATATTATTTATATATATATATAATATATTATTAATATAATATATATATTATATATATATATATATTATATATATAGCATCCTAGATCCATATTAACTATGGATCTACCCAGTGTCGATAGGGATCAAATCTCTTGAGGCGTGAACCTCTTTTATAATGAAAAGAGATTTGATCTCTCTCGGCACTTGGTAGATCCAAAGTTAGGATGGATATAGGTTGGTAAATACAAAATCTAAAAGGAAATAAAAGAATGAAACAATAGAATTTGAAGAGAAAGATAACTGGATTTGAACGAAGGGGGTTAAACAAAAAGGTGACAATCCAGAGGAATTATTAGGATAGATGATGGATAACAATCTTCCAAAATAGAGGTATTGTCATTGTCGTTAAGGGATTGGTGAGTGGAGTGGTTGAACCCTAGTCGCCCTTACCCCGGTTCGTGCCTCCTCTTCCCTCATCACGAAGGTGTTTTCTTTAGATGGAGCTGCTCTCATCACCAATTTGTGGATGTCATCTCAGCTTTGTATGGGGTTTGTGTGTGTAATTGGGGTTCCTTTTATATTATAGTGGGTGCCTTTTCTGCTACGGGGTCTTCCGCTAAATGTCCCTTATGTTGCCACCAATTTTTCTTGTCATTTTCGTCATCTTATTTTCAAGTAGGCACGTTGGGGGGTGGTCTGGGAATGTTGTCTATGTGGGAATCATGGTTTCTTTTTTTTGGGCCTTCAACCCTATTTCATTTTTTACTCGGTGACTACTCCCTTTGCTGATGCAGGTGACAACATTATTTGTTTCTTACTTTTGGGTTGCAACATTTATTTTCAGGCCTTTGTGGTCACATCTCAATGGCTCCTCTTTGGGTTTCATCCCAAAATGCTAGCGACCCATTAGGGTCCTGTATGCATACCTTGTGCACTTGCTTCTTTCAATTTCTATGTTGGGGTTTGTAGACTTGTTTTGTAATGATTATACCTATTTGTTGGGCATAATTTGGTGCCCACCTCAAGTTTTTTCCAGTGGGCATGGATGCCCTATTTCTTGTTTTTTTTTTTCCGCAACTTTGTGGCCTATGGTTTGTTATCCCTAGGTTTTTATTTTTTTAAACGTAAGCATCATTGTTGGTCCTCGGATGGGAATGATTTCAAGAATTCACCTATGCATATACAAAATGTATTTCTTCTTCTTTGATGAATAAAATTACGCATCATTTTTCTACAGAAAAAATAGTCTTCCAAGATTGAATTAGCTTGTAACTCTCTTTCCTATTGAAATTATTAGGGTGTTTTTTGGGAATCTCTCGTAATCGAAAAACACCCTAACAATTTCAATAGGGAATATGGTTACAATCTAACCTACTCTTAGAAGCATGTTATCCATCACCTATCCCAACAATTTATTTCTTTATTTTGTCACCTTTTTGTTTCCCCCCCTTGTTCGAACCCAATTACCTTTCTCTTTGATTTCAATTGTTAATCATTCTTTGATTTCCTTTTAACATTTGTATTTACTATATTTTTCTTTTTTTGTTTCCCTTTATTCATTATTGTTTCTTTTTTAAATAAATTAATTCTATGTTCTAATTTTAATTGTCAATTTTTTTATTTTTTTATTTTAATCCTAAATTTCAATTCTCTATTTAAATACGTTTAAATGGACTTGCTAAGTAGGCAACAATTTTCCCTGAACAATGATTTTCTCATAAGAATCTAGCAATTTTGTTTTTTCAAAAAATATGAAAATGGTAGTGTTTTAATCATTTTTTTAATCGTGGAAATGGATGCAACACCCTAAGAACCCTTGGAGTACCTAAAATTATGAAACATGATAGTTGTAGCTTGGTTTTCCAAAAATTATGAAACATGATAGTTGTAGCTTGGTTTTCCAAAAATTTATGTTAGATTTCATCAAATTTGTGCCAAAAAAACCATTATTGATGTTTGTTTAGACTACGCATTTTTCTTAACGAAACATATAACATTTTTAAATAGTAGGATACATGGCTAGAACCATTACATGTTTCATAGATATCCAAGGCTAGAAACATATCCATGTTTCAGAGATATCTTGTTTTTCTTGGTGAAAAACTTTTTCGTTCCTTCCTAACTTAAGTCCAACCCACATTTTCTACAAATTCCAACAGATTGTTCTTCGTCAAGTGCACGATAATATTCTTTGAATCTTCCTCATCTGCCTTATCCTCCAAATATGTTTCCTTTTCAACGTTATTCCTTGTGGTTTCCAAAGGGGGTATGTATTCCATAAGGGATTGTTGCTTTCCACTAACGTTGCATCTAGGGAATCCTTGTTAGCGACTACAGGATCCACATTGGCATGCAATTTTTCCTTCTTAGATTCTTTTGTCACAAATGTGTTTTCTTTGGTTCTTTCTTGTCCTAAATCTCTTAATCTTTGAATATTGTAGAGTGATCACCTTGTGCTCCTTCCCAACATTTGGGCCTTCAAAAAAAATTTGGCCTTTGTTATTTTGAGAATATTTGAGGCAACTTTTAATTACATGCCCCATTTAATAACATGCTTTACACCAAAATGAAATATTCTCATAGCATATTTTTTGGACCCAAACATAGTTTGGAGCCATCAAATTAATATTCACAAGAAAACCCTTGTTGAAGTCCATCTCCACACAAATGTGGGCATAAGTAGTCTTGTAATTTATTTTCTTTCGTTTAAGGAAAATGATGATAAAACTCTCTCAGTGCATTCCTAATGGAGGAAAGTGATTTATGATTCCAAAAATGAATGTGAGGGATTGAAATGCTTACCCAAATAGTGTTTGTGGAGATTAATGTCATTACCATATCAAAAGTGAGAGTCTAGGGCTGCAAAAAGAGACCAACATTGCCGCAAAACCATGGCCCAACTTCACAAATGGCATTCCTACCCTCTATATTATCAAAAACCACAGGGAAAAAACCCTGAGCCATAGGGTAAATGTTCAATTTGTTCATCAAAAGGGTCTTCCATGTCTCAGAGATCCATTTTTGCATATCATCTAGCTGTGGTCAGTACCCATTAAACCTATAAACTAACCCATTCTCTGAAAAATATTTTTCACAATAGAAAACTTCCTCATCCACAAGAGCATTGAGGGAAGGAATTCCATGAACCACCAGAACACTAGAACCAAATTTGAGCATAGAGCTTAATGAAATTAAAGAAGAGCTAGCTTGAATGACAGCCATACCTGCAAAAGGAAATGTATTGTTTCTTGACTCACAAGGATTCTCCATTCAACAATCTGCAAAAAATCCATGCAAACAAAGCAAAGATTGGATGGCTAGGGTTAAACCCTAGCCACTACAATGGTTTCTAGAGTTCCTTCTATTCTTGAGGTCGAACCCCTGTTGAATAAATTGTTATAATTGATGTCAAAGGGCTTGTATAATTGTATAGACTATGCTTTTTTAAATTCACTATTATTCTCTAATTCTTCATTTCGTTTTTAAATTAAATAAAAACTTAATGTTTAAGTGTGATAATTTACTTTTTTTGTGAATTGTATGCCAAGAAGTGCTCTCAAATCCAGTAATGGAAGAGAAGTGTTGTAATATCCTGTTGTGTTTCTGTCATGTTAAACATTTTGACTAAGGTTCAAAATTATTATAAAAATAAAAATAAAAAATAAAATAAACTAAAAAATGAAATTAATAAATAAAATAAAATTGATATAAATTAGTCCATTAATTGTTCATAGTTTTGACAACCCATTGTTTTTCCCATGGTATTCATCTCTAATGGAACCTATTTAGAGACATAAAATTTTGTATAATTTAACTTTTTATGTGTAAGAATAAGCATGAACTTTACTTCAATGTGTGCTCATTGGTATGTCTATAATGGTATCTGATAGATATATTTTGGAGAAACAAATGAAAATTAGTCAATTTTAGAGTTTCATTTTGTATATGATTTATATATCATGGAAAATAAAATTTTAAAAATATAAGAATAGCTTTGTTTTTTATGAAGCCCATTAATGGGTGTGTCGATGAAAACATTGAAAATAATGTTATACAATGAAAAGGGGTGATAAATAAAAATCAAAATAATGGTAAATGTCTATTCTAAAATAATCTCTAGTATCATTTTCATTTTCTTGAACTGAATTTATTTTTTATAACTTTTTTCATTGCTTAAACGTATTTGTAATATGGGATTTAGTTCTAATCATTTAATTAAGATTGTAAATTTTTATAAAATTTTGAAATTTAAATTTTTATGAAATTAAAATTGCAAGAAAGAGAAGTTAAATTAAATTATTTTACTTTAAATATTTTTTCAATTAACTTTATAAAATTATAAATATATTTAATTTATAAAAATAATTTTGATTAAAATAATAAATAAATGTTAGTAGTAACATTATAATAGTGAAAAGGATGATCCGACAAAGTAAAAAATCAAATAATGAAACTTCTATTCCCAGAATCACTTTCCAACAACATTCACATTTTCTTGAAACTAAAATTTTTTTTTATATTTTTTTCATGTTTAAATTTATTTGTAATATGGGGATTTAGTTTCAACCAAATTTTAATTTTAATGAAATTTTGAAAATTAAATTATTTGAATTAAATATTGCATATAGGAGAAGTTTAATTTAATTAAATTTAATTATTTTCAATTAAATTTATTTTTAATTAAAAATAACTTTGAATAGAAATAATAAAATAAAAATAATTAATATTAAATAAAATATTTCATTTAAAATAAAACCAACATAAATCAATCTTAAATTGGAATCTAGCAAGCACCGAGAGGGATCAAATATCTTGAGGTACAAACCTCTTTTAGCATGAAAATATTTTTGATCTCTCTCTACGCCTAGTAGATATGGATTTAAGATCGATCTAGGCTGCTTAAATTAAAATTTTAATTTTTAAAATTTATAAATCTCTTCAACATATTAGATTTAGGACCTTTTATTATCCCCTATCGTATCATTAACAAACTTCTCCTATAACTCTAGATTGATTCCTTCCTCCCCTTTCTTTGATTTTTGTTTCCCTTTCTTAAGAAATTCGACTCAATTTTAATATTTTTTAATAATTAATTCATTTTTTTCATAACGATTGATTTCCTCTGCATTCTATTTATTCTCCTCATGGCACTCGTCCACATCATCTCAAAGAATTTATAAATTTCAATTCTCTATTTAAATATTTTTAAATTCAATATTATTTTCTAGTACTTCTTTTTAAATTAAATTTCAATTTCAATTTTTAATATTTATATGTCTCTTTAAAATATTAATTTTAGGACCTTTTACCCTATAGTAAGTTATTCATAAAAAATGAGAGGTTTTGTATCCAACTCCTAGAGTCTAGGGTTTCCTAAGTAATCATCAAACCATGTGATTGCAGATGCAGCCGAACCAATTTGTCTGCAAACTTGTGGAACCGAATTGTGCCATCCTCACTCTCACCTATGGTTGCATTCTTGCCACCATTAATTGAAATAATCATGGATGTTCTCTACTAGAGAAGACACACATCTTGTGGTCTCACATACATCATCTTGTTCGTGAATATTTAGCACGACCACATTATGAATCCATGTCTATGTTTTTTATCTAGTTGAAGAGTGGTGTTTACACTTTAATTTTGTGGAGTTACCTCTGTTTTAGCCTTGTGATTTGTGCATAGATCTGGCTGCTTGAAGTTGCTCTCCTATTAGCGACTAGTGTGAGGTTTTATGGGTTGTTCTTGTGTGCTTTTTGTTGGCATAATGAGCACCCCAAATAAATTTGTGAAGAGAGAAGAATCAAACCCTTGTTTGGATATGGGTTTTCTCTCCTTAATGAAAAAGAATGTGGTACTCTTGAAGGAAAATGGGATACTAGGAAATTTCAGTGATTTGTGGCCAAGTTATGAAGCTATTAAAGACTGGGCTTTTGACAACTAGGAAATTCATGAACCCTAAAACATTCTCTATTGTGGTAATGGATATTATTTATTTCTCTTTGCAAACTAGGAAGATAAAGACCAGATCTACAAATTGGGTCCGTATTTCATGGGCACCAAAGGTTTATTTCTCACTCATTGGTATCTTGAATTTAGTACATTGATGGAAATATCATCTGCACCTATGTGGATCAAATTACCTTTTCCCCCTCTACTTTGTTGGGGTGACGATATTTTTACGGCCATCGGAGATAAACTAGTAAAATATATTACTAGTGATACGAAACACAAGAATATTTTTTGTGCCCCAAAATTTGTGTTGAAATGGATTTCTAAAAAGACCTCCCTGAGGTGGCTCAACTCAATCTAGATAGGTGGTCTCATCTCCATGCTCCGGATTACGAATTGGTTCCTTTAAATGTAATTTGTGCCCTAAGAATGGACACTTTCTGAAAATTTGTCCAAAAACTTCAGTTTCTCAAAGCTCCATGACTCCATTGCCTCCTCCTCAGCAAGGAGAAAACACATAAGGATTCACTCTCATTAAAAGGAAACATAAGAAGCATGGAAGTAAAAGACAACATACTTTAAGGCTGAATTTAAGCATCAGCCCCTTTCCAAAAATATTTTTGAAATCCTCAATGCTTTTGAAAAAGAAAGTGAGAATATTGAGCCCCAAGCAGATCAGCCAAATAACTCTATTCCAAAGATACCTCTAATCTGAATGACGAAGAACATATAGATCAGGTGTCTCCAATTATGATGGGATATGCATAAAAGATGAAAAAGATATTAAGGTGGTCATGAAGAACTCCTCCTCTTCCTCCTCGTCATCCCCTTCTTATTCAGATGTTCTTATAAAGAAACATTCCTCCCTAACAGTAACAAGAAGCAAGAAAGGTCATAGTAAAAATAACTTTGATCCTAACTTCTGTAGGCCAAGTGGTGGGCCATCCTCTAGCAATTATAGAAATGTACTATTTATGCATTTTTCTAAGAAAATTGATAGAATTTATTCCTACTCTTTTGTA
>APFE031116746.1:0-17041 GCA_000404065.3 Pinus taeda
TCTTGTATGAACAAGCATATGGCTTGTGGAGTGTTCTCCTTCCTTAAGGAGTGAATGTATGGTGTTGCCCTACCTTAAGGGTTTGATCAATAAAGAAGCATTTCTATCTATTTCTATCTTGTTATTCTTGGGTTATTTCTATTATCATAATATTTCCGATTTAGATATACAACAAGTGGTATCAGAGCTACAACAAGTGGTATCAGAGCACTTTCTTGGGCAAACCGTGGAGAATTTTTTATTTTTTTGCAGGGATTTTTTGGGTGGCGAATTTGCAGATCAGATCTGTATGTTTTGGTGTCAGATCTATAGAATCTAATTGCAGATCTGTATTCCTTGTGAAAAAATACCCAAATTCAACAAAAACAGTTGAATCGGAGTCCGAATGAAGAGAAATAGTCTTGTATGAACAAGCATATGGCTTGTGGAGTGTTCTCCTTCCTTAAGGAGTGAATGTATGGTGTTGCCCTACCTTAAGGGTTTGATCAATAAAGAATCATTTCATATTATTCTTGGGTTTATTTGCATTATCTTATACTTTCTTATCAGATCTATAATATTCTGGGTTAGATCTACAACAAATGGGCTCCTCATGTAGAACTTGATTTGAGACCAAATTATAGGGCTAAAGCCTAAAGGTAATGCTTATGTAGTTCATAGGTTGTACATGGGGCCCTAGACCATAAAAATAGGTTCTTTAATTGGATTTAATATAATACAATCTTTATTATGAGGCTTGACACCTTAGGGAAAGGGTATTATTTCCCAAAACATGTTTTATAGAAAAACTATATTGGTTAGTTCCATTAATAAACTACCTCGATTGGAACTATGTCAAGACCCCCTCTTCCAAAATGTGTTTTGGATTGGAAAGGAGTTGTTGTGAAAGACTCATCCATGAATGGGGACATATACCATGAGACAAGGCATCTATATGAAACCTCTACCATGGGAGTAGGATACATGCATGTAATTAAGGTCTAATATAGAGAAAAAAAGAGTCTCATTTCCCAATAAATATTATGCGGATAGAATCTCATGCCTTAAGTACTACACTATTAATATAACATTGTTTTGGGTTGACAACAATGGACTCACAAGCTACAAGCGACTTCTATGGCTATGTCTATGTGTACAACTCAATATCTACAAAATTGTTATCCTTATGCTTTGACCTTAAACAATGTTTCCACATAGGAGAACTTGCCTTGGACCTATACCACACGATCAAACTTCTACAAGGAACCCTTTATCACATGAGTAAGATATGTGCATGGAATTGAGTTTGTTTTATTTGTTGAGCAATTGTGATCTTTTCATTTTGTTTTGCTTGCTTTTCAAGGAAATTTGTTTTTAAAATTTGTGCCCTCTTCATTATCAAGTTGGCTTATTGACTCTATTAAGAAGCACATTTTCTTATAGTATGAGTGTTTTTATGATCTTGTATTGTCATTTAGATTTGCATTATGATAGTTTTCATCATAATAATTCTTAATATTTTTATATTTTTAGTGTGTAGTGTTTTAGAAAAGAAAAGAAAAATATTATGCTTATATAAGTTTTTCGTAGAACCCAAGTAGAAATCCCTCTTCATCAAAAGAAAATAACTGCATGCATATAGTTAAGTTTCTATTGTTTTTTTTTACCTCTAAAATCAAGCGATCTAATAAAAAGAACTAGAGCTTTTCTATTTTTTCATTAACGAACACCAACAAGTTTAGGTTCATTAGGACCTTGGAATACGTTAGTGGAGAGTTAACTCTCCAAGGCCACTCAAATTATCAAACATAGAAGTTTAATAACGAGCGAAAGCCAATATTGTTGGAAATAGCGGGAAAGCTCTATGACTGGGAGTTAAGCATGAGGGAGAGTGAAGACAAGGAAGAGAGATACTCCCTCTCCTACTTGTTGGATCCCACCGACCCAACTTTTGATATTAGTTGGTGCCCATAGTTGCCTTTCGTAGGGATCACATAGGTGGCTACAGAGGGGAATCTCGTGGCACCTAGGGTAGACATTACATCACATTGATGAGTACTTCTGGAGGGTGCCCTTGTGAAGCTTGGTCGCTTGCACCAGAAAAGGTTGTTGTCTCAAGGTTAGCATAATTGTTTATGTTACCTTCGCTTGTAGGCCTTGGTCATGATTACCACAGACTATTTTCAGAATGTCCTTGTGTATTCGCTTTCTTATATTTTGGTGTCTGATCCTCATCACCGAGAGTAGAAATACTTGGAATTAGTTTGCTTGATTGCATATTTATGGATTTTTAGAGAGTGCTTTTTGCTCCTAGTTGGCCTAGCTTTAAAACTTCTTTGAGTCTTTAATTAGATTTCTTAAATGTAATTCAAAGTGGTTGATTCACCGTTTGTTAGTCTAGGAGACTTTGTGGGCTTTCACCTATGAGTCTTGAGCCTTCTCCCCAAAGGCATTGGAGCAATTTTTCTAGTGATTTTCAATCATTGGCAGCAAACGCATCAGAGATTGATCCTTTGGTTAGAGTTATTGATTCACAAGATAAACCTTCTATAAGTAGAGAGTTGGAGAGGAACAATCCAGTTCTTTCTAGAGTCCTCTTCTAGTCAGAAGACGTTATTCAAAGTGCTTCAAGAGTCTCTATTGACTCATAATTCTCCTATTCCTCCTGATCACCCAAATGTTTTATTGTACGTCGGGACTCCGACCAACAGGCCTTCGAGCTGAGGTTTATATTGATCTTTTCCTTCAATGACCACTACTGGAAGCATGGCATCCACCATGAGTGCTACTAGTATGCAGACTCCTGTATCCGTACAAGGAGGAGGAACAATTTCCATAACTTCCATTACTCCTAACACTGCTATATTTAGCTCTACTTCCATTCCATCTCCAAGTGGGAGTACTCAATCTTTTGCTTCTCGCATTGGTTTTTCCCTTTTGGAATGCTGACCATCGCAATTTCTTCGGTTCCATTAAGTATTCCATTAGCTCCCTCCACGTCCATGACTTCCATGGCAAGTGGGTCACCTTATTTTTCAGGATTTCCCATTTCGGGGTGGTCATATAGCACTTTCCAAACCATCTTTGGGATCAATACCTTTTCCCTCTATGGGTCAAAGTTATAATCCTTTTCAAAGTTGGACTAACCTTGAAGTTAGTGGGCTTAGAGCTGAGAATTAATATTATTTCGCCCAACAGGGGCATATGTCATATTCTTCTATGAGTTCATTCCCGGAATTTTCTCCCTATGGTAATTCATGGAACCCTTACCAAGGGTTCTCTGCTCCTTTTAACACCTCTCTAGGGGGAAAATTTAAGGGTTACGGAAATTTCTCTGCAAAAGTTGGTCAAACTACATTTTTTTCTAGACAACAATGAGATCCTTACGGTTCAGTTGGGTCTATGAGTTACTTTAGGAAACTTGGTGCCTTCACAAATCTAGGGCATTGTTTTCAGAATGTTGGAAATTCCACCCACATCGGGTGAAATCCTCAGAGTCCTCCACGACTACCTTTCTTGGAAACATTAAACTTGCAATATCTTTCTAAGTTGACTAATGATCTGATTAGATATAACTGGGTTGGCCTTCAGTCCCAACCAAGCTTCCCTCAGATATAGCAAAATTTGAAGGGAAAATTAGTGAAGATCTCGGTGACCATGTCACCACTTTCCACTTATGGTAAAAGCAACCATCTTTAGGATACCATAGGAGCCAGTAGAATTGATTCAACCTAAATTGGCTACTCAGCTAAGTTGCATGTTGGAATGTTATAATGTAATTACAGAAGAAGATGATGAAGATCCGCGGAAAATTAACATTCCAGAGACAAACAACCACCGTGAAGTTCAAGGACCACAGATTGAGAACCCTGACATAACCGCATCGGTGAAGACTAAGCAGAACTTAAATTCATAAAGATTGGAGACTATTGGGATGACGCGACAGTGGATAAGGTCGTTGAATTACTCCATGAATGTCAGGACTTATTCCCCACCAAGTTTATAGATTTGAAGGGAATAATTGGAGATTTAGTGGTAATGCAGATCACATTAAAACCTGACACGAAGCTAGTGAAGTAGAGGCCGTATTGCTTAAATCTGAAATAAAAGGAGAAGGTTCGCATAGAAATAGACAAGATGCTCCCAGTAGGCATCATTGAGTCTGTGGAGGAATCCAATTGGGTAAGCCCGATGGTGGTACAAGAGAAGAAGTAGAAAGACAAAATAAGAATATGAATGGATCAAAATCTTTACATCTGCATCAGGGCATGGAAGGACCATGCGAATACATGGCATGAATTACCCTATCTGGCGAGAGATGATGTCATCTTTGTAGTCCTTGAGACATGGCCACCAGAGTGGTGCGCCCTAGCTAGCTCTATGGTGGAACGAGAGAAGTCTACCGTGCAGCGGAAAAAGGAAGAGGAGAAATTGTGGATGGCATAGTTAGTAGAAAAGCACAAAAATGAAGCAGCAGTAGCTAAGGCCCAGCGGCGCACGATGCTGTGAAGTTGGCAGAAGAGCAGCAGAAGAAGAGCGCGAAGGACAGAAGTCCCCTTCACCTGAGCTGGAGACCGATACAGAGTAAGGTGGTTCGAACCCATAGACATCGTCCACTCAGCTAAAATGTCTGCGCGCATGAGAGCAGGTAGGGCTGCGAAAGAAGTCAAAGGCTTCAAAGACTTCGTTCGACCTGATCACCCTCACTGAGGGGGGTCTACACAAAATTGGTGATATGGTGAGGGATGTCACCGTAGAGGCACTCTGTTAGTTCAAGGACGAACACCAGATGGTGTTGGGGGCTCTCCTGGCACAAATACAGGAGTTGCAGGTGCGCACTCCACAGGCTAGCACTGTGTTAACTAGCCTCGCAGTAGGCACGTCCATGGCCGAGGAAATATTGTGCACCTGGATGACCAACACAATAGTGCTACTAGATAGAGCACTCATTACAGAAAATGAGGCTGACACGCCTATGGTCAGCGGGTTGAAGGGAATCAGATTAAATGTAGCTGCGCTCCTTCCAGAGACACTCTATATTTTGTAAGATGGAGTTATTTCAGAACTACGAGCCAGGGAGGGTCACGCGCTCCAGGTAATGAGCGAGTAACACATCAACATTGAACAGTTGATCTTGCAGCGTGATGAGGTAGTGGCGTAGAATAGACAAATGGTGCAAGTGGTGGAGGAAGCCTTCTAGATGGTCCTGAAATTGGCCATCCAAGCAGAAGAACCAGTGGAGGCACGCGTCCGAAAATTAGCAGCACGGGTGCGTGAGGCAAAGGAAGAAATGGCCAGGGTTGAGTTGGAGTTGAACCTTTAGATAGCAAAATTTTAGTTTAAGGCACAACTTTTGTTGGCTTGCTGGGGCATGACATAGGTTCAGGAGTAAGTTTATGCAAGAAAATCTCGGTACTATTGGCCCTTTCGGCAACAATCCGCGGAGCGCGGACTGAGGTCACACCCGAAGTAGTATGGGAGGGTGTTGGAACTAGGTTTCTGCACCCTAGGATGTCTTGATGAGGGTTCTAGAGGTTCATGATCCTAATATGCGCACTACGCTATTTCACGCAGCTTCTTATCCTTCGCAACCCATGTGCACCTTTGTATTGTTCCGATCTGATCCGAACCTTACTATTATACTAGTGCTTAGCTTAGTTTGCGCGGACCCAATATTCTTATTACTTGTTCAACTTTTAGATTAGCGCGCATACTTGAAAATAATATAAATGCATAAAGAATAACCAGAACATAAAAATACAGATCTACAAGTAGATGCATAATATTCTGAGTCAAGCTTATCTTTATTAATGCTCAAGTTCATTTACAGAACCGACTCTGCCCTACGCACTCCGCTGCAGACTCTACTAGGCCTCTGCGCACTCAGCTGCAGAGCCTCTATCTACCACAATGACCCAATACACTTCAGATTTCACTTCTATCTTCTAACCATGCCTTCGCATCTATCTCATACTTCTCAAAACTAAGACTGACTTTACACTTAGAGCCCCGCTCTATTTATACAATCCCATGGTTTGTGGACCATAGGTAGGCCGACATACCATACATTAAATTATATTATTTTAGGGCGGATAACCCTAGACTCTCACGCTTCGCGCTTTCATTTTGCGGGGTCTTTACATTACACTTTACCAAAATTTGAGCTGCAAGCCCCAAAAACTTGCTATGGGGGGATCTGCTTCCCAATAGGCCCCCAACACAAACATCACGACTCATCCCGAGTTACTCTACTGGTGTAGCGATCTTTGCACGAAGTCCATGCAATAGGTCTCGCGCAGCATGGGTGTCCGTAACACACTGTTCTGCCTCCTGTTGTACTTGTTGTACACATATCTCTAAACTTTCATGAGTAGGTTCACATTCCTATCCAACTGTATACAGTCCCTGCATTTGTTCCAGCTTCCCTTCAATGGTCACTGTGACTGTGAACGCTTGATCGATCCATGGCTAGATGCGTGCTTTAAGCAGGGCTTCTTTTTGGTGCATGGCGTCTAATCGGTCGTTCAGTGCCCTTGCCTGATGTAGTCAGGCGAGTCATTGAGTAAGGGAAACTATCTACATGGTTCCCCGGACACTGTCGTACTCCTACTGCAACTCGCACGCCTTTGTCTCTAAGCGTTGTAGGTTCGAGTCTTCCTGCATGTGCATAAGTATGGCTAGTGCTTGTTCCAACATCTTGGTGCACCCCTATGTCACCTGGCCAATTTGTTCCAACCCCATTTGGATAGCGTGGGGATGTTGCTCTCTAACTTCTGTGGGTGTGGAGGGCAGCACCTTTAATTACAGATCAGTGATTTGCAGTTCAACTCCAACTAAACCTTTGTCATTTCCTCCCGGGCCTCATGGATTCTGGCTGCCAATCTATGGACCTGTTCTACTGTTGGTAGCTTTGCTAATATGGCCAACTCTGGAGCGCTCATGCATGCATCCTCTATAGCCTGCTCCAATCCACTATCTTGTGCCATCAACTCATCCCTTTGGATGTTGAGTTGGTACATGTTGTTTTTCTACTCATGCAGGACTTGTATCACTCAGCCTTCCCAGGCGCGGAGTTTGGTGATGACCCCATCCTGCAGCTGGTATAGTATTTCGAGCGGTAGGGCAGCCAAGTTCAAATCAACGCTTGTCATGCTGCTCATCACACCTCGGTCATCCTAACTCACTGCGGATAACACGCCTTCGGGCAAGATGAAGGTGTTACCCGTATGGCTGAGTAGTGGCTGTTCGGCCTCATTGGTTCTTGCTGTGACATGCTGGGCCAGGGTGCCCGTTTGGGGGTGTTATAATTGCAAACCTTGTAGTTGTGCACTGAGCGTCCCCAACACAGTGCTCTACTCCATTTGTAGTCCCTGGAGTGCATCCTCTTTGAATTCTTGAATCGTTTTGCTAATATCCATTAGATCACCTTCTGTGAGCGTGATTGGGTCGATGGATGTCTTCCTGGGGGTTGTTTTCTCTGGGTCGTACGGCTGCTTGAGTTGTGTTGAAGGAATACTGGGGTCTGTGCGGTCCTCCTCCCTATCCACTTCCTCAGTCTACTACTCCACAAACATCTCCTGGCATTCCTCGGCCTCTTTGGTGGGCACGGTTGTGGTTTCTGCCATCTGTGCTGATGTTGTTGCATCGGCTGCCTTTTGTCGTGTGGCTGCTTCTTGTTCTTGGCATATCCTCTCACCCAGCTAGGCGAGGTGTAGTTTAGTGTCCTTCTTTCATTGCTACGTTGCCATGATGCCATCACTGCGAAGATCACATCATCTGTTGCAATGAATGGAAGCTTCACCCACGTTCGGGCTAGATCCTTGCGCACTCAGATATACAGGTTTTACATATCTACCTTGAATTCTACCGTGCTTTGTAAGCTGTTATGAACTTTAGGAGACAAGCGCACCCTGCGGTTGATCCATGTTTAGATTCTCACCTCTGCCAACACCCAGAACACCTTTATCTCATGAATCTGCTTCGCGTCTTTTGTAGCTCACAGCGAGGTATACCTCGCAACTTCAGGTAGGTCACCTCAGTAGCGGGAAACTGACTGTCCGCTGGGAGCTCCCCTGCAACCAACAGGATGGATAAGAGCAACCACGCATAGTGGAAGGTCTTACCCTGCTCTTGGGCCTCCTTGCAGTTCGTTAAAAAATCATCACATAGGAACTGCGCCTAGTTGAACTGGAACCCCTTTATGCATTGCTCTGCCAACGCAATCATAGATGTTTGTACTTCGTCGGCGTGACATTTCCTCATTAACTTGCCTGCTAGAAGCTTGGTGGCTACGTGCACCCCTTGGTCTTTAATATTGGCTATTGTGTACCCCCGCTTTCTCTTTTCTAGTTTATACTTGGCCTTCATAGCTTCTGCAAGGCCCAAGTTGCTGCTTTTTCCTAATATGGCCGCAGGGTCATTTCCTTTGACCGACAGTCGATAAATTTGGTGAATTAGATCACCCTGATGGGAATTGGCTCCTCTAGCTAGAGATACCCATCATGCACTAGGCACAGCAGCTGCTTGATCACAAAAATGGTGACGGGCACGCGGTGGTAGTGGGGTATCCATAACAGATGGAGTAACCCAGCCTTCTCCACACCAAGCAACCATTTCTTCTTTATTAACTTCTCTGCAGCCAACTGTGGGAACTTTGCGCTGTCCTTGAGGTCGCAATCTTCGAACTTCATAGTAGGTACTCTTCCCAATGGTAGACCTTCAAACCTTATATCATTGGGGAGGATTGGGGTATAGAGCGCACTCTTTTTCGCCTCTAGGTCCTTTGGTACCTTGGCTTTCCCCTTCCATGGGAGGATGTATGGAGGTAACTTTTGTTGGCATTATGATACATATGTTGTCCTTGATGGCAACCCACTCATCTCATATGATAAATTATAGTGCAGCAAAGTTCACGGAATTTTATGCAGAGAAAGGTTTATTTCATGTGGAGAAAAGTTCACAGAATTTTATGCAGAGATAAGTTTATTTCATGTAGAGAAAAGTTCACGGAATTTTATGCAGAGAAAAGTTTATTTCATGTGGAGGAAAGTTCACGGAATTTTATGCAGAGAAAATTTTATAAAAGTTTATTTCATGTGGAGAAAAGTTCACGAAATTTAATGCAGAGAAAGGTTTATTTCATGTGGAGAAAAGTTCACGGAATTTTATGCAGAGAAAAGTTTTTTTCATGTACAGAAAAGTTCACAGAATTTTATGCAGAGAAAAGTTTATTTCATGTGGAGAAATGTTCACGCACTTTCATGGTTGGTTCATGGTATTAGTCCGACAGTTTTTGATCCTATGGTTTTGGTCCGTGGTATTGCATCCAAAAGTGTTGATCTCACACACTTTCATGGTTGGTTCATGGTATTAGCCCAACAATTTTTTGATCCTATGGTTTTGGTCCGTGGTATTGCATCGAAAAGTGTTGATCCCAAGTATTGGGTTCATGGTATTATGTTATTATGGTTTTGGACCGTGGTATTGTGAAAGGCATAAGGCTATAAAAGAGGAAGGAGATCATTTGGCAAAGCATCATCTGAATTGTTATTGAATATCTGATAAAGTGCTAGATCTGGAATACTATGATTGGGTTAGGGTACAGATCTCGATCTGAATAAAGAAGGAACCTGAGCGCAAGGAGAACGATAATTTCTATTGATGTGTCATAATCTTTAAGCTTGAAAGATAGTATCTTTTCTTCTGGGTTCGGATTTGGTGTGTGGTTACTGTTACTGTGATTTGGATACAGCTGTCAGAGAAGTGTCTACTTGATTTAGTGCTAATTGGTGAAAAGGAGATTGTTTGATGCAAAAATTCTTGATGATTGATTGATGTTCATAGATCTATTCTAAAAATTTATGAAATGTGGTCCTTGGAAGAAAAAGAAGGTTGTAGCCTTCTGTAGGTCAACACCTACTTACTAGTATCTTGGCTAGTGCAAGAGCTAAGGGGGTTGTAGCTCCCTTCCAGGAGAAGCTGGAAAACGAGAGAGGGTTGTAGCTCTCTGCAGGTTTTAGCCTGCGTACTGGTAAAGGACTGCACCAGTACAATTGTAAAAAGAAGTTTATAATTAAAGAGAAGATAGAGACGAATTGCAGCAGGTGGTTTTCACCCACATTGGGTTTCCACCTTATATCTTCTGTTCTTGTGTGCGATTGTCTTCTGCTCTGTTTTACTATTTCTGGTTATTGGTTATTTGATTCTGATACACAGATTAATAATCAACATCTAAAAGATAAATTAAATTATAAGTTTGCATAGTATACACGAGTTTCCTTCTACATACTTGCGGGTTTAATTAACTGAAGTAGCGTATATCATTTGGATTTGAAAAAGGAATATTTGACTTGATAATACTGATTCACCCCCCCTCTCAGTATTATTTCCAACAACTTTGTCGTGGAATGCTTTTGGGAGACAACCTCCACCTCATCATCTTGCGCCTCAATTTGGGCAATCAGGGCCTGCAAGTCTTCCTCCTCGTCCACTGTTTCAATCGTGACAGATTTTCCCTTCTCCATCATTGACAATTTCCTAAAGTGTGGGTTTCTTGGGGATACACGGACTAGCCCCGTTGTTTTTTTATCTTTTTGTGGCCACAGCATGCATGGTGATTTTGGAACTTCTAGCATAGCTGCCACCTCTCTAGGCTCCTCATGGGCCATACGGGGCTCCACGGTAACTTTGGCGAATCGCAATCTTGTTCTAGCAGCTGTCATTGTGTCTACACTTGAGGATGGTAAAAGTATGTGGCGCTCAATGCTCTGTACTTTCTCAATTCGCAAACAACCAAGTGTTTCGTTGGAGCTAGCCTTGGGGTTTTTATAGCGTCTTTTGAATTTGAATTTGACCCTTCGCCCCACTTCTGCATCATTAATGCCTTCTTAACGACAGATCGTCCCAAATCTCGTTCTTGATTCGTGTCTTAATTATCCGCCACCCACTCCTTTTTTCCTTAGATTGGACCTCTTATCATGAACAATGACACCAACAGTCACCTTCCAGCTTATCCGCATAGCAATGCAACCCCTTACACACGGTTGTGGCCCCTATGATGTCCCGATCCTACGCGTAACCTCCGTCTCACGCAGCTCCCATATAGGCTCTTTTATAGTCTCGTGCTCTCTTTCAATTGCTTGGAGTGCTGAGACTGTGCTTCCTACAGATAGTCAGGTGGTCACATCAGTGGTGCAAGGCTTCAATTTTCTTGCTAACCTGGGCTGTGGGCACCCCTCAATTACCCTTGTGTCCATCAATGAGTTGTGTTCTTCTTTGTATGGTGTGCTCCTCTGTTTACTTTATCTAGTAAGGTGTGGTCACAACCATGGTAGTAGGGTGACAATTTCTTCTAATGCAGTAGTATGGCTGGCTAGACTGTGTCCCATCATGCTTAGATTTTCGGCACAGTATGCTTGCATGACTTCAGTGTCCAGTTTGTTGATTTCTTTGTCCAATGTCATTCTTTTCTTTCTCAGTCGTACCCAATCTATGTCAAGTTCATGAAGTTTCAAGAGCCCTAACCAAATGGCTTCGTGTAACTACATAATTCCTTTACCCAACTCCTCATGTACTATCCCAACTATGGGAGCTATTGTATGGGGATTCTTCTCTGCTCTTATGGTTTTGTCTCTTCTCGTCAGTGTTGGGGTCATTTCTGTGCTCCACTTTTTGCTTGTGGCCCTATAGGCCCATCAAATCACTGGTACGTGCAGGTCCCAGTCAGTTCGTCTCACCTGGTGAACTCTTTTCATGATTTCGTATAGCTTTCTGAATGCTCCGTCGTGGAATACTTGTGGTGTGTATCGCCACTTGATGTGCTTTCTCAGCACATGTCTATACCCATCGACACTGGTGGGCGCGCAAGTTGCTTTGTCCTGGCTGCCCAACTCTCATTCGATGATGGGGACTTCCAAATCGTAAGTACATCCATCTTCTACATTTGCACTATTTTCCAATGGTCTTCTCATGTGTACTCCACCATCGTGCAGGTGTTGCGCACAATGCCCATTCCAGCACACCGTATTGTTGTTATTCCGGTACTGTGCTTTCAAATTTGTCCAGGAATTCATCCATCACTATCACTCCATCAAATGTTGGTAGTTCCCTTGCCTTTGTCGTCAGGCAATATAGTGATCTAATCATCATGTTGAAATTCATTGTTATTACTTCATAAAACCGGTTTTTCCATCGTTCTACTTCTTCGTCTGAATCCGAAGTATAGGAACTGTCGCACTCCCATGAGATTCTCCCATCTACAATCAGGTTCACTTGATCTTGGTCTTGCACCATTATCTGGTAAATACAATCTAGCTCATCGTCACACATAGGTTCGGTGTAGCACTTTCCTTTGACTAGATCTAGCAGAACTACTACACGTAGGGACTTTTTCTCAAAAATCATCTTCCGCTTCTTCAGGTTGATGACTCCATTCATATCAGTGGCCCAGTTTATTCCTAGCAACATGGGATACAGATTTCTATCATCAAAAATCTCTATTACTTCCATGTCTATTTGTGTGCTTGTGCCTTTGATATGAACTGTTACCCCTTGCAACCTTCCCATGGGCAAAATCTTATGTTGGTTCGCCATTCGTAATTGAATAGGGGAGAACCGTAACATGGGCCTGCCCACGCTTTCCCATGTTCACTTTGGTAACAAATTTATGTCAGAACCCAGCTTTAGGATTACCTGATCCATTTCATATTCGCTAATCTGCGCCACAATATTATTTCCCTCCCGGTGTTCAATGCATGCTTTCCCAATTTCTAGACTACGCGTAGTTCCCCTGACTCTGCGCACCTAGTGATCAACTCCTGTAGTCCCTTAATTGACTTATTGTCACACAGTAGTTTCATGCACATCTCCAAAAAGGTAGTAAGCATAGAAGGATCCATCCCTGTCTCTGGTTGATCCTTACTACCTGAAGTGGAGGCCTCCACGAAGCTCTCCTTAACTTCCATGAATGTCTCCTTTGCGCGTTCTAAGTCAAACTCAGGTTCTTTTGTAGGAGCCTTGTGAACCCATGTATCTTCCTCAGGCTACCTCCCCTTATCTTCCCCTGTAGTCACACCGCTTCTGAGCACTATGTTCACATTTGGGTCCTCTTCATGTGGTTTAGACCTCATCATTTGAATATTTTGAGTCAGACTAGGCTGGAGTACTCCTTTCTCACGCATCTTTGTGATCAACGTAGGACATTCTACTACTTCATGATTGAACTGAGCACAATATGAACAAGGTATTCTTGTTGGGTTGGTAAAATCGCAGGTGTAGTGCCCTGGTCCTCCGCAATTGTAACAAATTAACTATCTGCAGCCCCTTCCTAGTCCCATTCCTATTCATCCTCGACCCCGCCCTTGAAATCTAGTGCACGCCATCCTCATAGCTGGGTCGAGGGCTCACATTTCTGTCTCCATCCTATATGTTGGGTTCTAATCCATCATTAACTCGTAGCTATGACAAGTACACTCATCGTGGCCCAATGACCTATAGAAATTACAAAATAGTTGCTGGGGTGCCAATGTATACTTCTGCGACAAATGAAAATTATCCGTCATGTGATTTCCTCCTATCTGACAGATCGTGCACCATAATGTGGGTGTCGTACTCGGCCCTGCCTATGCCTCTAGTCTCAATGGCATTGGCCCCCCTCCTGCCAAGTAGTTCACGAATATTGGACAGTGATCCTTGTCATGGCCCTGGCCCTTGCATTTTATGCACCACACTTCCTCGCTTACCTCTAGCTGCAGTGCCCTATCCTGCTTCAAGCTCTGTATTTCCAAACATAGATTTTGTAGTTGCATGTGGATTTTTTGAACTCCCAGCCCTAGATCCTATATTGGTGTCTCATGCAACCTCATCACCATTTCCATTGCTTCGGCTAGGTAGAAAGTTTCTGTTGCAACAACGTTGTCCTCAGGTGCGGTGTTAGAGATGCCACAAACCATGCACGATGCTGCACATCCATGAGAGTCATATTAGCCTCGCAGATCATACTCTTTAGCCACTAGTCCAGATCCCAAGGGTTATTGCCTGAAAGCATCGCGATCTCTTTAAACTCGATGATTAACTGTGTCTCTCATTTCGATCAGCTAAATTCTCTGTTCAGCACATTCTGGATCTCTGCTATTCTTGCATTTAGGTGATCATTAGAGTGCTCGATATACCATGTCAACATGAAATCCTGAAGTGTGCTCACCAATGTAGCTTTCTTAATGTTGTCGTCTATGACCCCTTGTGCTTCCCATATTGCTCTTACCATGAACTATAATTAGTTTGGATCCTCATTCCCTACTCCTCTGAATATAGGTGGCTTAATTGCGCTCACCATACTGAACTACGGGGGTGGTGGAGGTGGAGTGGGTGGAGATGGAGGTGAAGGAGGTGAAGTGGGTGGTGGCATGGGTGGGGGTGGTAGCTGCGGAATGCACTGCCTTATCAAACTGACCGCACTTCTTGGAGAGACCCGAGCGAGCTCTTACTCGCTCTCTCATGAAGGTGATATTAAGCGACTATTTCCTAATTCCCCACTACCTTTGTAGATCTTTCCGCTCCACGTTGTTCAAAGCATTAATGTATTCACATAACCTATTTTTCAAATAAAAACATTTTAATCCAGGTATTCAAAGATTTAATGTACTTACCTCGCGGTCCATTGAGGAAACGTCATTCTACTTCGTTGTAGCTTACAATCGTGTCTATCGCAAACTCAGTGATAAATCCCCTTATTATCTAGTTGAGCCAATGGTCCACAACTCGCGTGATCTTATATTCTGATGCTTCTAGTCTGCGCACTAATTCCGTAGTCCACACTATTGATTGGTTGAGCTTACACCTTCCCTAGCTTTCCGCTAACCTCGCAATCCACTCGTACAATTTAGAAGGAAAGGATGTGAAGAAGATCCCATGGATTTCCGTATATACGTAGTGATCCAACCACCTTTTCTTGGATACGTGCGGAGTTCTATTTTCCTATGTCACGAACTCGTGAATATTTTTTTCCAACCACTCTTCAATTTCCTTCTTTGTTGGGTTCCAGTGGCATGACATCAGACATCCCTTAGGCATATCTCGGTCCTGGCAATGGAACCATTTTTTGGCTTGTTGGGACCTGACCCAGGTTTAGTAGTGAGTTTAGCCAAGCAAATCTCGGTACAACTGGCCCTTTCGGCAACAGTCTGTGGAGCACAGACTCGGGTCTCACCCGAAGTAGTATGGGAGGGTGATAGAACCAGGTTTCCGCACCCTAGGGATGTCTTAATGAGGGTTCTGGAGGTTTGTGATCCTAATCTACGCACTGTGTTTCTCTGTGCAACTTCCTATTCTTCGCAACCCACGTGCACCTTTGTATTGTTCTGATATGATCTAATCCTTACTATTATATTAGTGCTTAGCTTAGTTTGTGTGGACCCAATATTCTTATTACTTGTTCAACATTCAGATTAACGTGCGTACTTGAAAATAATATAAATGCATAAAGAATTACCAAAACATAGAAATACATATCTACAAGCAGATGCACAATATGCTAAGTCAATATTATCTTTATTAATGCTCAAGTTCAGTTACAAACCCAACTCCACCCTGTGAACTCAGCTGCAAGGGCCCACGTACTCCGCTGCAAACTCTACTTGGCCTCTGCACACTCAGTTGCAGAGCCTCTACCTACCACTACAACCCAATACACTTCATATTTCACTTCTATCTTCTAACCATGCCTTCACATCTATCTTATACTTCTCAAAACTAGACTAACTTTACACTTAGAGCCTTGCTCTTTTTATACAATCCCATGGTCCACAAACCATGGGTAGGCCGACATACCATACATTAAATTATATTATTTTAGGGTCGACAACCCTAGACTCTCGCACTTTGTGCCCGCATTTCACGAGATTTTTCCATTACAATTTACCAAAATTCAGGGTTCAAGCCCCAAAAAAGCACTATCAGGGGATCTGCAGCCCAATAACTTTCAACTCCGCCGGAGGTTAAGGAATAGCGTGTCACCGCGATTACCACAACAATGGTAGTAGTCAACACTGTAGTGACAGTCTGCACAAAGCTATTTGAGCAGTCGTTCGAGGTTCTCACCACCCTATAGGAGGACCTCAAAATACAATGCCTACAGACAAAGGTGCGCGAGCTACAACAGAGATACGATGAAGTAAAAAGGGACCGCACAGATAGTTTCCCTTACACAAAGGCTCGCGAGGATGCAACAGGCTAAAGCGCTCAAGGAGTAGGCTGATGCTGCTCGGCATAAGGAAGCAGTTTTGAAGGCACGCTTATATCCGTGGATTGATGAGGTGTACACCATTACAACCTCCATTGAAGCAAAGCTCACATAGCTACAAGCAATGCAGGAAAGGATCCAAGGCAGCAGTTTAGCCATAGCGGTCACTGAACAATGTGTTGAGGAAGTACAAGAGGCAGCTGCTCAGTGCGCTGCCAAACTTGCAGCAATCCAGTTAGAGTTAGGAGGTCTTCGTGAAAAGATCTCCACAACAATAGAGTGACTCGAGGGCGAGTCACGATGTTTGTGTTGGGGGCCTGTTGGGCACGAGATCCGCCAAGGGAAGTTTTCGGGCTTAGAGCCTAGATTTTGGTCAAAGATTGTAACTCCGATGTAAAGACTCTGCATTTTGTGGGTGTGCAGTGCATAGTTTTTAAAGGGATCATAATGTTGTCTGTGCTTAGTTTTGTTATTGTAATGTCAGTTGTAGAGATCTACCCATGGTCCACAGACCATGGGATTGTATAAATAGAGCGAGGCTCTAAGTAGTTAAGAGATAATTATAGAAGAAGAAAAGATGAACATATGATGTATGCGAGATAGATCTGTGGAATAAAGTCTAGTTTTGGGTTGTCAAGTAGGAGAAGGCTCTGCAGTTGAGTGCGCAAAGGCCTAGTAGTCTGCAGCTAAGTGCGCGAACCCCTGTAGCTGCGTGCACAAGGAGAGTTGAGTCTGTAATAGTTGGAAGTATTAATAAAGAGAAGTTTCCTATCATTTATGTGTATTTATTTCATGTTTTATGCATCTGTTATCTTGGGTATTGTT
>APFE031116753.1:3762-60580 GCA_000404065.3 Pinus taeda
ATTAGGGTTAATAATTTTTTTTGTATGGTATTAATAATAATTTGGCCCATGGTATTTGGCCCATAGGGGTCACCTAAATAAAACTTATTTTTTGAGTGTTAGTAAGTATAAAGAGGTTTATGGAGTAAATATAAAAAGAGGTTTTATTTATTTACCATGTCTTGTTTATTTATATTTATATTTATTTATCATATCTCTTTTATTTACCATGGTATTTGGCCCATAGGCTTGGCATATAATTAGATGTTGATTTCTAATCCTATTTGATATATTTTTATTTATTTATCATACCTCTTTATACATATTTTCTATTTATTTGTTTACCATACCTCTTTTATAAATATGGTATTTGACCCATGGTATTAATAATTATTTGTCCCATGGTATTTGGCTCATAAACTTCTCCTAAATAAAACATATTTTGTGAGATTTTTAAATATAAAGATTTTTATGGAATAAATAATAAAGAGATTTTATTTTATTTACATCAATTTCTAGTTTTTTATATTTTTATTTATTTACCATGCCTCTAAGTATTATATATATATATATATATTTTTTTATTTTACCATACTTCTAGTTTATTTATATTTTTTTTATTTACCATTATATTGGTTTGTACATACTAATAATAAATTGTATAGGGCCAACATTAAATTAAAAATGTTAAATTTTAAATATTAATTTTAGGTTTACATTTACTTTTACATTTACATGTTTATATTTTTATGTGAAATCTACCCATATTTTCCTATACTGAATTATTTATATTTACTTTTACATTTTTATATAAAATCTAAAACTATAAAGCATCTCTCACCACAATAAAAACTTAATAAATTGTATACCTATATTGAAGTGGCCCCTTAGCAGAAAAGCGTACATCGATGTAACCATTAAGTAATTATATACTGTGGATATATGATATGTATAAAATTCATGCCTTCCGAATTAAAATTTTTAAAATAATATTATTGTTTTTACGATGATTTCAGACATTTAAATTTGGAGGGTGTTCTATTTTTTTAATTTGAAAGATTCGTGATTTTGCAGTCGCATGATCATAATTTGTATTAGTGTGATTACATTTTTTAGTCAATTGCATGATAGTAAATTGCCTTTATATGCCTACACTCTTCTGTCAATTACATTCTGCGTGCTATCAAAATTGAATATGTCCAAAAATGTAATGCAAAGCGCGGTGTTCTGGGTGCTGAAAAAAAAAGCGTGGTGTTCTGCACGTTGTTGAGTATCAATTACAGACACAAAACTTCAAACTGAGGTGGATCCGGAAAGTAGTTGGTCACGAAATTAGAGGTCGGCATCTTCGACTGTCCAACGAACGTATGTGGGTGGCTCTTGATATTTTACATTTCTATTTTCCCACAAGAAGGCAGAGACACTGACACCATCAAAAAGATTGAAGATACACATCAGAGCGAAGCAATAGAGATGGCAACAGTCGTCAAAGATATGTCTCTCTGGGCTTTTAGAGAGCACCCAAAACAGTTCAGTTGCATTACAGAAGACCATTCACTGAATACCCAAACTCAAAGAAGTTACAATACAGAAAAGCCTTCAAACTTAGAATAAATTCTTGTTGGAGTCAAAAAGTATATCTGGTGGGAAGAGAGTGGAGGAGATTGTAAAGCAGGCGAAGGAGATGATGAGGAAATCTGGTCAGTGTGGCCCTCCTCGCTGGTTCACATCTCTCGACTGTGGAGAGCCTGCATGCAGACAAAATGTTTTTAATCGTCAAATTGCTTTGACCAGACAATAGCCCAGGGCTTTCTGACCCTTTACCAATGTTGCAAAACTTAGCATTAGCGAAAAATTGGTGGCGTTATCGACTTGGGAAATGGGAAAACTGGGAAAAAACTTCAAAAGTCGGTCATTATAAACTTGGACATGAAAACTCAGAAGAACGTAGAAATATTAGTAATCTGACAAACTCAGAAAACGCACGAGGAATTGGAGAGTTCTGCAACAGTGCTGTATACTGTGGGCTGAGTTTTGCAACACTGCTGTATACTGCTGCCATCAGCATTGTCACATAAGCTAGACTTGGGGAAGAAAAGCGAAAGAGTAAGAATATGTCTGAGACTTGGGGAATATAGTAGAAAAACTGATAGGCCTAGGCCAATGTGAGTTAAACACAAATTTATCGTTCTACCAAAGTCTGTCAAAATGGTCAAACTGGCAGAGTAATTGAGGTCTTGATCAAACTCACTGGTCCTTGATCAAATCCACCAAGTCTGAGTGAAGTTTGATTAAATTCACCAAGCCTTGTTCAAACTGTGTGAGTCTTGGCATGCTTGGCAAGGCGATCAAATTCGACCAAAATTAGTAAACTCAACTCGTTTAAAAGTCAAACCATGTTTTCAGCTGGTGGTTTAAGTGGCATCTAACCTATTGAATCTGAAAAAGTGTTGGCTCGTGTCCACCATCCTGGCCATCCCTGAATTTGAACAAGTGGGAGGGGTATATATCAATTCTTCCCAACTAGGTTGAGTGTCAATATTTAAGCAAATTATTCTAGGCACCCATGGCAAGAATCTCATTGGTAGTTAGATTGGATAATCACTGTGTCACATTTTGTGTGTCCAAATTTAAGAGGAAGAGTGAAAAAATACAGTAAAACACAAAGTTACCCAGATTGAAAAATCATTGCAATTTCATAGCTCTTTTCACATTAAGAAACCATTTTGCCACAACATACCCAAAACAAGTTATAAAGAGAATATATAAAATTACATGTTTGACTCAATCTAATACTTTGTTTGATACCATCTAACTCACTATTGCAAAGTGTTACTCGTGCAATGAATGCATTTTTAATCTCTTTTAATTATTATTTTTGTTATAGGATCTCACTATCGCAAAGTGTTACTAGTGCAATGAAAGCATTTTTAATCTCTTTTAATTATTATTTTTGTTATATGATCTTGAGTCTGACTCTTATTTATTAGTTTTTCAATCTTTCTAATTATTATATATTATTTTTATTCTTAATTATATTATGATATTTATTATTATTATAATTAAAATTATGTTGGTTATTTTTTGTATTTCTTTGGTTTTTAATTGTTTTGTTTTATTTTTGTTTTATTTTATTTGATTTTTTTATAATACTCATTAATAAATGTATTGTGTAATAATCATTAATAAAATAATACAAAGCCTTTAAGTAAATGGTGATATAGAGACTCTAGCTATGATTAGGCTTCTGTTGTACAAGAATAAACACAATAACATAGGAGATCATAGACTTCCTAAGCTAGCTTTAAATTCTAGCCAAAACCACTTGAGGCTCAAACGAGGTTGGTATAAATACATCAAGGCCTGGTTAAACCATTGAAAGATCCACCAGAATGTTGCATTGAAAAACATTAATAAAAATTAAAAATATTGTTACTTCTAAGTTCAAAGAAAAATTGTGGTGTGAGAAGGATTTAGCAATATTAATAACATTAAAAATAATGTTACTTCTAAGTTCAAAGAAAAAATGTGTTGTGAGAAGGATTTAGAAGCTAAAAGAAAATTAAGATATGATAAGGAGGTCATCAACCCCACCCTGGAAGATCAAAAGTATCTCTCTATTTTATCTAGGTCAAAGAAGAAAATTAATATAGCCAAGATTACAATGAACTCTCATGAGCCTCATAGTGAAATGGTTAGTTGGGCAGTTCCTAAAACACTGAAAGGTTTTGGGCCTATGTGATAATAGTGAGAATACTAACATGCAGAATTAAAATCACTTCCTCTAGCTCCATAGTGAAATGGGTAGTTGGGAAGTTCCTAAAACACCATAGATGGAAAGGTTCTGGCATCTATGTGAGAATACCAACATCAAAATCACTTCCTCTAACTCCATAGTGAAATGGGTATTTGGGCAGTTCCTAAAACACCATGGATGGAAAGGCTATGTCATCTATGTGATAATACGAACATCAAGAATGAAAATCACTTCCTCTTAAAGTGCAACCACATTAAATCTCAATTTCAAAATATTTGTTGCAATATTGACCTTCCTAGCATTTTAAGTTGTCAAAATTACATTGAGCTCCTGAAGCTTCTCTCCAAGCTTTTTGAGCATAGGAATAAAATCTTAAAGCAAACTAAATAATTCCTTTCTTTAAGTCAGATAGACCAAAGTTTGATCTAAGTGGATAACCATCACCACCATCATCATCATCATCTAACATACACACACATATATAATATCTTAATTTCTTAAGATTAATTTTAAATTCCAATTTAAAACAAATATGAGTTTATTTATAGAATTCTCTTATATCACGTTAGAAATAATGATATTAAATTATTAATATTAAAGATATTATATATATTTTTATTAAAATAAATAAATATATATATAATCATAATAATAAATTAATAATTAATTAATTAATTTCCAAAGTCAAATATAACTATTGACTAAATCAATTTTTTATCCCTTACACTCTATTTTAATTTATTCTTTTGAATGGTGCACCTCTGAGATATATTTTAGGAATATGTTGATCTTGCTCCTCAGCATGGTCTTGATGATGAACCTAGATTGAGGTTCACACCTCCACCAATAATCCTTCATGTGATTTTTAGGAAGATCTTAATCATTATATCATAAATCACAGAAAAGCATAATAATCATTATTAAAATATTATTTTTCACAAACCAGCATTATAATGATAATAATTTTACCCTTCCTTTTGATTGCTTTGTTTTAATTAGTGTCTCTTTTAATTATTTTTTTATAAGATCTTGATCATTAATAGTCTTGACTCCTATTTATTTTATTTTTTATTTACCTTTTTCGATTTTTTAATTATTATTATTATTATTTACAAAATAGAATATTATTATTCTTAAAACTAATGTTATAACACTATTATTTGACCTTAATAATTATGATTAAAATATTAATTTTCATAAACTAGCAGTTATATGATCTTGCCCTCTATTTAACCATATTTAACCCTCTCTGCTGATTCGAAACCCCTGAGGCAAAATTTTCTTCGACTCTTCTTAATGCTTATTACTATTAAATAACAAAATAAAAAATTACAACCAAAATGATCTTAGCTAATTATTAGCTAATTAAATGTGAGGCAAAATTTTCTTGGACTCTTCTTAATGCTTATTACTATTAAATAACAAAATAAAAAATTACAACCAAAATGATTTTAGCTAATTATTAGCTAATTAAATGTCAAACATGATTACTAATAAAAAAAAAATAGATCCTAATTATAGTTTACATCAATGTTTATTTAATAATGGAAGTGCTTATTTACCTAATCTAGATCTATCTTAACTTAAGGATGTGCCAAGGACCAAGACTAGTTTTGCACCTTAAGAGATTTGATTTCTCTCCAATGCTTGGTAGACCAAAGATAGATTAAATTTATGATAATTTAATTATTACTTATAAATATAAATTTTATTTATTTTAGTTTAATTATTGATTATAATATAAATATAAATTTTATTTATTTTATGTAATTTAATTGAGTGAAAATATTTGACTTAAAGAGACATGATAACATACTAGATTAAAAAAACACTTATTAACACAATAGTTAACTTCAAATAATCATTAAGTAATTACCAGCCTAGATCCAAGGAGAATTTTAGAGACTAATATTAGCCCATGGGCTACATTTCTATACTTTTTCCAAAAAAAAGATTAGCTAGTTTCCATTTTTTTTGTAAAAATGGTTCACCCAAACTTTATAGAATGAAATTATTTTACCCTAAAAATTGCCAAAAAATTATATATAGACTATATAAAAATATTATAAATTTGAATATTTTTACAAAAATATCTCCAAACATTTTATAGATTTCATATTATGGACTAGTGGGATTCGCCAAGGTTTTTAAACCTTAAGATAAATTTCCATCTTTAAAATTTTCCCTGTAGGCTAGATCCATATTAACCCGGATCTATCAAGCTTTGAGAGAGATCCAATCTCATGAAGTGCAAAACTTGAGGAAAGGTTTGCACCTTGAGATATTTGATCCCTCACGGTGCTTGATAGATCCAGGTTAAGATGGATCTAGGATGGCTATATATTACTATATAATATCTATATTCATATCTATGTTTCTCTTTCTTATGCCCTCTCTCTATCTCACACCCCAAACATACACGCTCTCTCTCCATATCTATATATCTCTCTCTCCCTCCTCTTCCTCTCTACCTCTCTCTTCCCCTTCTCTCCTTCCTTGTATCTATTTCTCTCTCTCTTCCCCCCACTCTCCTCTCTCTCTCCTTCTCTCTCTTAGTCCTATCTCTCCCTTCCTCTCCCATCTCCCTTTGTCTCTCCTCGCCATCACTCTCTCTCTCTCCCTCTCACTCACTATCTCTCTCCCTCTCCCCTTCTCTCTCTCCCCTCCATATATGTCGCTCCCTCTCTCTCCCTTGCCCTTCTCTCCCTATCTCTCTCCCCTCCTCTTCTCTTGCTTCTCTCCTCTCCTCTCTCTCCATCTCTCCCTTGTCACTCCCTCTCTCTCTCCACCTCTATCTCTATATGTCTTTGTTCTTTCCTCCCTCTCTCTTTGTCTCTCTCACCTCCCTCTCTCCATCTCCCTGATCTCCCTCTCTCTCTCTTTCTCTCTCTCTCAAACTATGTTACTATATCCCTCCCTCTCTCATCCTCTCCCCCCATCTCTCTATCTCTCTTTATTTGTCTCTTTATCTCACCCCTAAACATACTCTCTCTCTCCATCTCTCCCTTGTCACTCCCTCTCTCTCCACTTCTCACTCTCTATGTATTTCTTCTTCCCTCCCTCTCTCCTCCTCTCTTGCAATTCCTCTCTCTCATCCTTACTCTCTCTCCCTTTCTCTCCTACCTTCCTCTTTCTTCCCCCATCTCTCTCTCTCTCTCTCCCCTCTCTCTAATCCTCTCACTATCTCCCTCCCTCTCTACTTCTCTCTTTTCCCCTCCATCTTTGTGTCTCCCTCTCTTACCTTTCTCTACATCTCTCACCCATCTCCCTCTCTTTCTCTTCATTCTTCCTCTCCCCTATCCTTAAGTTTATCTCCATCTCTCCCTTGTCACTCCACTTATATCTCCACCTATATCACTCTATGTCTTTGTTCTTCCCTCCCATGTATATTTAGCGTTAATATATATCATGATTTTTTCATATAGAAAAATATGGGCAGATCAACCCCGAAGGGAATCAAACACTGTCGGATAGACTATTAGGGCCTAACCCTAAGGGCATCGATGTGAATTGACCATGTGACATCTCAATTGGCGAGGCACTTAACAACATGGACTCGACGAGTTGAGGTAACCCTTGGGGCTAGTTAATATATATTATAATATATGAATATATTATAATATAACAAATTTAATATTGTATTACTCCAAAGTTATTAAATTTATTAATATTAATTTTAATATTAGGGCTAATAATGTTTTTTTTGTATGGTATTAATAATAATTTGGCCCATGGTATTTGGCGCATAGGCATCACCTAAATAAAACCTATTTTTTGAGTGTTAGTAAGTATAGAGAGATTTATGGAGTAAATATAAAAAGAGGTTTTATTTATTTACCATGTCTCTGGTTCTTTTCCCCTTGGAAAAATCATAATTTTCATTAAGTAAGAAAATTACATGTTGTAAATGCACGATGCATATGTTGTAAGAGAGGCACTGCCTGTCCAAAAATAAAGGTTTAGGAATATAACTATTCAAAATTTGATGCCTTATGTCCACGCAGGGAGGCATCAATATCAAGTGATATACTGCATAATAATTTACGAGATAATAGTCTAGCACTTTGAGAGTGCTAATAAGCTCTAATTAAAAACATGTATATTTACAAATGGAGTAACTAACAAAAAAACATGTAAATATGTACTGGCTCCCAATAAGCCGAAACTATACAACGATATCCATATATGGCCGATGGTAGTACTGATAGTGAGTGTCATCCCTTTGTTCCTATATTAACCAAGTGCTTGGAGGCCTCTCCACAACCTCTTTAGATAATCTGTCGGGAGCTACGTTTCGTTCCCTGTAAATATGATGGCATGTAAAAGAGTAAAAAAAAGAGATAAGTCGCAGAGCCTCATCCAGAATATGTCTTAATGAAATGTAGAGCATCTTGTAGTTTTGTTTAGCCAGTCATATACAACTTTAGAATCCCCAAATAATTGTAGATCTCTACAATGTTTATCCAAAACGAATTGAATGATAAATTTTGCGGTGGTTAATTCAAAAAAGTTGTTTGTTCCCCTCCCTAATCTCATTTGTATGTTATATAGGTGGGAAACATAAATATATAGTATGGTGCCTCCGCCACGTCTTCTCTCTTGGGTGGAGCCGTCAAAATAGGCCCAAGGTATCCGGTGATTAATGGTCTTCAGTACTATAATGCGAGGTCGATACAGTTCAATGTCATCCAGAATGAGGGCAAAACACTCGCAACAATGGAGGGCCAATGCGGGACAATGTTATGGAATGTGAGCTTGTTCCTCGCGATCTAGAGTGCCCAACTAACGAGGAGTGGTAGATTCCTAAGCTTGGTTGGAATAGCAATGTTCCACCAATCAGACCATGCCTTTGTGATAGATGCTCCTGTCCACTTGCACTGTGGTGCCACAGATGTTAGAATAGAGTGCCACAACTCTTGTGCAGTTGTACACTCTATAAAAAGGTGAGAGACCGATTCATTACAGCATTTACAGAGACAACACCAATATGGACCATATTGAGAATGCTTGAGAAGGTTGTTTCCTGTGGGGATTTTATTTTTTAATATTGTCCACATAAGGAGTCTACATTTGGGAGGTTCTTTGAGCTTCAAAAGGTTCTTCCACCATGACTCGATGGCTTGAGGTCAGCGAGCTTCGGCCAATACAAGGTAGCAGGGAAAATTTTAAGAACCACCCTAAATTTATATGTATAATAAATGGGCTAATACCTATGATACATAGAAAAAATGGGAGGCGATTTTATCAATAATATAGTATGTATATATAGTTTTTTTGGCGAATCTCTCATCAGATTATATTATCTTGTACATTGATGGAGAATCTTTCACTGAATTATAAAATCTTGTAAGATCTTGGCAAATCTTTGACTGAATAATAAAACATTGTGAAGTCTTAGCGAATGTTTTGTTAAAGTATGAAACCATATATGATAATAAGAAAACATATTCATTAAACTGTAATATACTAACATACATGTTTGGAAAAAAGAAACATAATTTTCTCTTCCTACAAACATTGTTCCAAGTTTCAATGGCCATGTTTGTCAAAGTTCTTACAATGCACTCTTTCATATCCTTCTATTAGTTTTGATAATATTCCACGACAAAGTTCTTGTAAGTGTTGATATTGACAATGAGTTCTGTCAAGGTAGGAGAGATTAATCTTTTCTCTACAACTTTTGTCAAGCTACTACTTTTTTCAAGTTATCAAATTTCTTTCTTATTCCATAGACTGCGAGATAAAACATAACACATCAAGTTTGTTTACCCCAACAGGCCAACAAGTAGCAAGCCCCAACTATGTTATATAAGAAAGTATTAGGTATCCCAAAGGCTTGAAGGGGATCTAATTGAAAGAAGTGACCATTGTGAGAATCCTTCCAATCAATATATGAATATATAAATGTAGATTTATTATTATTTTAACTGGAAAACTTCAATTAAATAATAAAATTCAATTACGTCTCTCCAAATCTAAATTGCTTATTAGCATAATTCACTACCCTCATAGATCTCACATATGTAGATTAATTTCCTTTTTGGTGAACAATCTCCACCTTTTAGGAAAATATGGTGCAATGGCTCAAACCCCTACAGATCATTAGGACAAACTAAGAACAACACATAAGATGAAAGGTTGTACAAACCAGTGCATTTTTCAAACAACTAATCCAACATTAGTACCTAAACTTTTTCATGAAGATATCATATTGAGAATGTTTGAAAAATGGTGAGAAATATTCTTCGAGGATGATGCGGAAAGAGTAATAAGGTTTCATTGTTTTGAATTTTTTTTGTTAACTCAGAAAAAGTTAAAAACCAATATTAATGGAGATATTGGTTTTTTTACTAAATTTTGCGAAGTGACTAAATGTAGCTTTAACCATTCACCTTAAGATGTTTTTACAATATAATTTCCTAAGTCTATTTAATATCTTCATTATCATAAAAACCAACCTATATCCATCTTAACTCACATCTACCACTCTTAGGGGGATGAGATCTATTTACCACTCTTAGGGGGATGAAATCTATTTATCCCTCTGAGCACTTGGTAGATCCAGAATTAAGATGGATCTAAGATGATAGAATTTCCCCTTTAAATAGTCTATGCCTCACATTGAATACCATGTATTACCATGTGTCAAATACATGGGGTTATCATAAACCTTGAGCTTAAAATTTACTATTAGTAATTTTTTAAAAATTAATAAAATTAATAATTGATTTTTATTTTTTTTTTTAAAATTATATTAGAATCTATAAAAATTAATAAAATTAATAATTTATTTTTATTTTCTTTTTATTTTAACCAAGTTAAATGTTTAACTACATTAAATTACAACATCATTTTACTCTTGTTCCACCAAGCCCCGAGATCAAATATTTTTTCACTCTTGTTAGTTTGCATATCACAATATTTGATCCCTCTCGGGAGGGATCAAATATTTTCACTCTTTTTCTATCACAATATTTGATCCCTCTCGGGCTTAGTAGATCAAAGTAAATATGGATCTTGTTGGTTTAATTCCTCATTTTAATGGCTACATTCCCCCGTGAATACCATGGTCAATACCATGTGCCATTTTTATTTATTAATACTAATATTAGGTTTATAATGTTTTTTTGCATGGTATTAATGAATAATCTAGCCCATGGTATTTGGCCCATAGTTTTTTTTGCCCATAGGTTTCACCTAAATATAACGCATTTTTTAAGTGTTCGTAAATATAAGGTGACTTATGGAGTAAATAAATAAAAAAAAATTTATTTGTTTACCATACCTCTAGTTTATTTATATTTTTATTAATTTACCATACCTCTTTTACAAAAATGGTATTTGGCCCATAGGATTCACTTAAATAAAACCTCTTTTTTGAGCCTTCATAGATAGAAAGATGGTTATGGTCTAAATATAAAAAGAGGTTTTATTTATTTACCATAGCTCCACTTTATTTATATTTTTATTTGTTTACACCCTTGTATGTATATAAGGTGACTTATGCAGTAAATATAAAAAATGTTTTATTTATTTACCATACCTCTTATTTATTTATATTTTTATTAATTTACCATACCTCTTTTATAAATATGGTATTTGGCCCACACGATTCACTTAAATAAAATCTATTCTTGAAAATTAGGGCGAATGGAAGGTTGTAACTCCTAATTTCAAGGGCTAAATTTACCATTTTTTACCCTCTCCCTTAAAATAAGGTGGGTTATTTGAGGCGATTTGTAAAAATGTACTATGATACAAAATATTTGCCCACTAAAAATTTAAAACCCCTTAATTTCGCCTAAGGGCGAGAATTTGCCCCTAAAATTTTCCATGCAAGGTAGCCTTCCTTGGGTGAGTATCTCTCAGTCTTCAAAAGTGCCCAGATTACCTCATCTTCATCCTCACTTATTCGAATGTGTGCTTCTGTAAGGGCCTCGATATAATCATTCCAGATCTAAGACCACCGATGAGGGATGTTCAAACTGTGGGCCGATTTCCATTCTTGCTTAAATAAAGTGGTATGTCAGAATCTGCAATGTGACAAATGTGAGTGATGTTCGTTGCGTTGAGATGGTTTGTGAGCTCAATTGGCAGCCTGTGAGCATTCCCACAACCAATCCATGATTCCATCCCAATCCTCATAGCCGATCCAGATTGTATTTTCCAGGTAATGCTTGCTCTGATGGAGTCCAGAGACTTGATTACAATGTTCCATATGATCGATATCCCAGTGGAGAGCCTTTGAGGCAGTCTTAGCCAGTCCATCACTTGCAGCGGGGCGATATATTTAGAGACAACCACCTTTGTCCAAAGACTGCTTGTTGTAATGAGTTGCCAACCAAGTTTTTCTACCAGTGCCGAGGAGAAATCATCCAGCTTATTAATGCCCCAACCACCCCATTTCTTTGGCAACCTTAGAGCTTCCCACTTGACCCATGTAAAAAAATTTCCGTCTGTCTACCCTTCCAAAGGAATCTACAACATAAGTCTTGTATCTTGGAGAGGATGCCCCTGGGAATCCATGCCAGGGACATCCAATAGACCAGAGTAGCCTCCAGTACACTTTTAATGAGAATAAGTCTGTCAGCCCTGAATAGATATTTATAATACCAGATGTTGAGTCGCTTTTCCATATTTACAATAAGCCAAGTCCAGTCAGCTATTTTATATCCCAAGGGCTTCATCTTGTATCCCAGATATTTGAGACCCTCCTCCAGTCTCAGGAGGGAGAACCGAAATCTTTGAAAAGCATAATGAATCTCACGTTGGGAGAATCCGACCGCTGTCAAAGTAGACTTGGTGCAGTTTATAGTCATTCCAGTAGCCAGTGTGAATAAATAGAAAGTATTCTTCATGTTCGTCAAGTCCCCAATGCCACCATTGAGGAATATTAAGACATCGTGCACAAATAACAGATGTGACAAGATGCATTCATCTGTGATTTTTATGCCTTGTAGTCTGCCCCTTCTGAATTCTTCTTTGACTAGTCTACTGAGCCCTTCCATAATGAAGAGAAAAAGTAATGGTGACAGAGGACGGCCCTAGCGGAGACCTATTTCAGAATGAAATAAAGGAGAAGTGCTTCCATTAACCAAAACACTGAATGGTATGTTAGTGATGTAGCCCATAATCCGTTTAATGAAAACAAAAGGAAACCTTAGGTGGGTTAACAACATTCTTAAGTACAACCAACAAACTCTGTCAAAAGCCTTAGTGAGATCAACCTTAAGAATCATACCTTTGATTTTCTTGACATGCAGAGAGTGTAATACTTCCTGAGTTGTTCCCACGGCCTCATGTATCTGGCGATCTTGTAGGAAGGCAAATTGCTCCGGAGATATGTGTTTGGATAAGTTGGGCCTCAGTTGATTGCCTATAATTTTAGCCATGATCTTATAAATGCAGTTGCACAAAGAAATTGGTCTGTAGTCGTCAAAGGTGGTCGGATTATTGGTCTTGGGGATGAGCGCAATGAAGGTTGATATGAAAGGAGCATGCACTTTGCCGTTATTTCTGGAATCCTTAATGACTTTGAGGAGGTCTGCGGCAAGAATCTCAAAGAAAGCTAAATAGAACTCTATTGACCAACCATTCGGCCTAGGGATCTTATCTTTCTTAAACCACTTGAGAGTGGCTTCTAGTTCCCCTAAAGTGACTTCGATAGTCAATTCCATGGTATCCTCTTGCTCCATAAAGCATGGAAAGAGTTGATCCACTTGTGTTATTTCAACAAGGTTGACATCGCGGGGAGCTCTGTAAATCTTTTTGAAATGAGAGGATGCCAATGATGCCAACTGAGGGAAAGTGTTTACAGTGAGGCCTTGATCATTTGAGAGCTGCCAGATGGTATTTATTTCTTTCCTCCCATTTGCATATTTGTGATAAGATTTTGTGTTATCATCACCCTCTTGCAGCCAGATTGCCCTACTCGTCAGCCTCCAAGCTTCTTCACGGTCTTTTAAGATTTTCCCTCTAGATGCATAGCAAGATGAGATTCTTTCCTTGTGTTCTATGGAGCTGTATACCCCACCCATATCATTTTCAAATTCTTCTATTTCACTTTCTGCCTTTCTCAGGGTTTGATCATCCTTGACCCTTTTGTTATGTGCCCACATTTTGGAAACCCTCTTCAGCTCGGTAAGAATGTGAGCAAAACCTTTAGCTATGTTCCCTCCAGCATCTGGGGGACTTGTCTTCCAAAAATATGTGACCATTCATATATAGGATGCATCCTTTAACCATGTAGACAAAAACTTAAAAGGACCCTTGGGTTTTCCTTGCCCTCCGCAGATTTCCATATATATTAGGAAATGATCAGAGATGCCTCCTGATCCCACCCATTGTCTATGATTAAGACCATGGTCAAGTAATCTTTCCTTGATCAGGAATTGATCAAGTCTTTGAGCTAGACTGTCATCCCCAATCCTATTATTCCTCAAGGTGGGTTACAACTTTGCAGAGGGGATATCAATCAAGTTGTGTGATTCCAAGGAATTCTCAAAATAGTCAGATAGGGGGTCCCTTTGTGCTCGGTGACCCCATGATTTAGAACGGCTTATGGAGAAATTTAACTCACCTCCCATGATAAGGTATTCCTTTTGACGTAGCTCAGAGCTCAAGAAGTGATCCCAGTATTCAGGCCGATGATGGCACAACCCATAGACATTATAAAACTGAATCTCCATTCCCAGATCAACTACGAACAAATCCGCCCCAATATGCCCAAATCCACCCCAACTGTTGTGGAGGTTTATGGTGTGCGAATTGTAGCCCAAGGAAATTCCACCAAATCTTCCATTAACATCAAGGCCAAGAAATATCTAAATGGGGAGCATCGATTCAAGTAGATGAGAGGTGGCTTCAGTTGTTCCTAATGTTTCCTATACAAAAATGACATCTACCGGTTCTGCGACAATCATTCTTCGAAGTGTTAATTTTTTTTGGGCTTAGCTAGCCCTTTGCAATTGAAGGAGACTGTCTTCATGCAGGGGGGGGGGGGGGTCTCCAGGATCGTGCTCTAAGTTCCCCATGAATGGTTGCTTGTTTTCCAGTAGCAATCTTGTCTCCAACCAGGCTCTGCGCTTTGGAGAGAGACGAGGGTAGACCCGGGGGAGTTTAGGGGGAAAAGGGGAGGTAATTAAGTTTAATCCAATGTGGTCCAAAGCCTACCTTTTTGCCTTGGATCAGGTTTAATATCTTGGGGAGGGAGGCCCAGACTCAGGTGCAGGAGTGATCTGAGGGGGGGTCTGGGAACGAAGGGGGAATGGTAGAGAGAGTAGATGGGGGGGGGGGGGGCTAAGGGGGCACGTCAAAGAGATGGGGAGTAGAGAGAGTCCAACCGAGCCATGAACAATGCCAGAAGTAGAAAAAACATTAAAATTAGAAGTAGAGAGCAAATGAGAAAGATTAGTGGAGGGAGAGTTCTTATCTGAAGCATCCGTAGCCCCAGCAGCCACCCTAGCCCTTTTGAGAGGAGGAGAGGGTGGCTGAATAGGTGGTCTGTCGTGCTTCTTCAGGGTCACTTGCATGGGGGTCTTCTTTATTGAAACAAGATCTGCTTGTACCTCTGAGTCAGCTCTAGGGGGTTGTTCCCCCTGCTTCTGTGTTGACTTTGGTGGGATCGCCCTTCCTAAATCCCCTCTACTAGCCTTGACATTAAGAGGGAATCCCAATATAGGTGCCCAACCTTGTGGCATCTTCTACATCTGAAGGGAACTCCTTCATAATCCAACATTTGTCACTGAGAGGAATTCCTCCATTGTATAATGATAAACTCCTGTAATCCATCAGTGGTATCCAAACGTACCAGGACCCTAGCGTAGGCCATTTTCCCTATAGTGAGGTATGATTTGTCATGTTCTAAATAAGTGCCAAGTCATTCCCAATGCGTCTGAAGACATCCTCAGACCAGAACTATAATGGTAACCCGGGAAGACGAATCGAGAGGGGGCCAGCTTCAAGCCGCTATCGTTCAGGGTTCAAAAGGGGAGTCCATTTGCAAAGGAGCACCAACGCCTGTGATATATGCCAGATGGTTGAGAGCACCCAATTTGTATGTTTGACCTTGACAAAGCGTAGGGAAAACCATCCCTTAACAAAAGTTTGCACAAATGGAGAATCAACTAGGTGATGACCCCATACCTCAGTTGCCCATTGCTTCAGCATTGACGCACTGTAGTTGTGTGCCCTGACAAGACACACCAAGACCCGATCTGCTGTGTCCATGGAATCGCACAATTGTGTGTCCTCGGTTAACCTTAGGAAAACCTCACAAGCCTTAGGTTTCAAACACTTCTTTTTTTTAGATGCCCTAGTCCTATCATCAGATGAGGGTTGTTGTGGGTCGGTCGAAGGGGGAAGTGTCCCAGTGATAGGAGAATCTGAGATAGAGACCGAGGTGAAGATGCCAGTGAAGGGAGAAATCCCGGTGAGGTTACCAGATTGGGGAGCAGCAAGTGGCAACGAGGGTTGATGGTCAGCAACATGAGCCTCTCGTTCACAAGATTGAGTAGCTGAGGGGACATGAGAGCCAGTCGAGGGAGGAAAAGGGGCGAGGCCCACCGATAGGGTTTCACTACTGGGGTTTAGAGGATGTTCCAAAAATTGGAGAGTAGAAGGCGATAGAGGTTGTCCCGTGAGGTCTAGTAGGGTAGGGCTGACCTCCAGGAGGGTAATAACCAAGTTCTTAGATCTCAATATTGATGGTAATGCTTCAATGGCCTCAGAAAGTTCACAGCCAAAGGAGAAGATGCCTGCCGGGTTTGAATGAGGATATCTCCAAATAGAGACCCCCTCCAAAGGGTCCATTGAATAATCAACTAAGTCCTCCATAACTGTCACTAAAAAACTGCGCCAGCTGCCTTCAAAGTGTTGGGGAGCCTGTCACTGTATAAACCGGAATGGTAGCGATCAAGGAGGGGAAGGGAAGACTAAGACGACGAAGAGGAGGTATTAATCACAACAATTTGTCGACAGCGAAAAAGGTAACAATAGAGGCGTACGGGCTAGCAGATGTCACGAGGTACCGTTACGATAGCTGAAAATAATTTTGTGCTTCAGGAACGCGAATAAACCCAAAACTGCGACGGATCCCAATATGAAACCCCCGACTCCATCTCTTCGGGTACATTCATCCAGGTTCTCAAGTACTTCAGTTGCAGAGCTGCTATTGTATCTGTTGGTGGATTAGTTAGTAGGTAAAGGAATTAATTATTTTTCCATGTCTCTTGTTTATTTATATTTATATTTATATTTATTTATCATATCTCTTTTATTTACCATGGTATTTGGCCCATAGACTTGGTATATAATTAGATGTTGATTTTTAATCCTATTGATATGTTTTTATTTATTTATTATACCTCTTTATACTTCTTTTATATTTATTTATTTGCCATACCTCTTTTATAAATATGGTATTTGGCCCATGGTATTAATAATTATTTGTCCCATGGTATTTGGCCTATAGGCTTCACCTAAATGAAACATATTTTGTGAGTTTTTTAAATCTAAAGAATTTTATGGAATAAATATAAAATGAGGTTCTATTTATTTACACTACTAGTTTATTTATATTTTTATTTATTTACCATGCCTTTGAGTAAAAATATATTATTTATTTATTTATTACATACTTCAGTTATTATATTTTTTTATTTACAATTTCAAAAAACTTCTTATATTTAAAATTATATTGTTTCATACATGTAATTAATTTGATTTAAATTTATATTGTGTTATACATGCTAATAATTAGATTGATTTTTTAAAATAGGTCGACATTAATTAAAATGGTTAAATTTTAAACCTTAAGTTACATTTACATGTTAAGTTTTAGTTTAAATCTATCTCCATACTCTTCTATACTCTGTTGTTTATATTATGTTTACATTTACATTACATTTTATGTGAGATCTCAATGGACATAAAGCACCTTCAACACAATAAATCATATATATATATATATATATATTATATAATATATATATATATATATATATCACTCTAGCGCAATAATTTACATCTGTGTGATAATTAAATAATTATAAATTGTGATATATGATATATATAGAAGTCATGACTTCAGAGTTAAAATTTTTAAAATAATATTATTGTTTTTACGATGATTTCAGACATTTAAATCTGCAGGGTGTTCTATTTTTTTAATTTGAAAGATTCGTGATTTTGCAGTCGCATCATCATAATTTGGTGTGATTACATTTTTTAGTCAATTGCATGATAGTAAATTGTCTTGTGTTGGTGTGATTACATTTTTTAGTCAATTGCATGATAGTAAATTGTCTTTATATGCCTCCACGCTTCTGCCAATTATATTTTGCGTGCTATCAAAGTTGAATACCAATTATATTTTGCGTGTTATCAAAGTTGAATATGTCTTTCAGGGGGAGGCTCCTTCAGGGGGATTCGTGCTCTAAGTGCCCCATGAATGGTTGCTTGTTTGCCAGTAGCAATCGCATCTTCGGTTAGGCTCTGTGCTTTGGAGAGAGACGAGGGTTGACCCCGAGGGAGTTTAGGGGGGAAAGGGGAGGTAATTAGGTCTAATCTAATGTGGTCCAAAGCCTGCCTTTTTGCCTTGGATCGGGTTTGATATCTCGGGGAGGGAGGCCCAGACTTAGGTGCAGGAGTGATTTGGGGGGGCGGTCCGGGAACGAAGGGGGAATGGTAGAGAGAGTAGATGGGGGGGCTAAGGGGGCAGGTCAAAGAGATGGGGAGTAGAGAGAGTCCAACCGATCCATGAACAATGCGAGAAGCAGAAAAAACATTAAAATTGGTAGTAGAGAGAAAATGAGAAAGATTAGTGGAGGGAGAGTTCTTATCTGAAGCATCCATAGCCCCAGCAGCCGCCCTAGCCCTTGTGAGAGAAGGAGAGGGTGGCTGAATAGGTGGCCTGTCGTGCTTCTTCGAGGTCACTTGCATGGGGGTCTTCTTTGTTGAAACAGGATCCGCTTGTACCTCTGAGTGAGCTCTAGGGGGTTGTTCCCCCTGCTTCTGTGTTGACTTTGGTGGGATCGCCCTTCGTGAATCCCCTCTACTAGCCTTGACATTAAGAAGGCAATCCGATATAGGTGCCCAACCTTGTGGCATCTTCTACATCTGAAGGGAACTCCTTCATAATCCAACGTCTATTGTTGAGAGGAATTCCTCCATTGTATAATGATAAACTCTTGTAATCCATTAGTGGTATCCAAACGTACCAGGACACTAGCGTAGGCCATTTTCCCTGTAGTGAGGTAGGATTTGTCATGTTCTAAATAAGTGCCAAGTGCATTCCCAATGCATCTGAAGAGATCCTCGCACCAGAACTATAATGTTACCTGGGAAGATGAACTGAGAGGGGGCCAGCTTCAAGCCGCTCTCGTTCAGGGTTAAAAAGAGGAGTCCATCTGCAAAGGAGCACCAATGCCTGTGATATATGCCAGATGGTTGAGAGCACCCAATTTGTATGTTCGACCTTGACAAAGCGTAGGGCAAACCATCCCTTAACAAAAGTTTGCACAAATGGAGAATCAGCTAGGTGATGACCCCATACCTCAGTTGCCCATTGCTTTAGCATTGACGTGTTGTAGTTGTGTGCCCTGACAAGACGCACCAAGACCCGATCTGCTGTGTCCATGGAGTCGCACAATTGTGTGTCCTCGGTTAACCTAAGGAAAACCTCACAGGCCTTAGGTTTCAAACAATTCTTTTTTTTAGATGCCCTAGTCCTATCATCAGATGAGGGTTGTTGTGGGTCGGTCGAAGGGGGAAGTGTCCCAGTGATAGGAGAATCTGAGATAGGGACTGAGATGAAGACGCTAGTGAAGGGAGAAATCTCGGTGAGATTACTAGATTGGGGAGCAACAAGTGGCAACGAGGGTTGATAGTCAGCAACATGAGCCTCTCGTTCACAGGATTGAGTAGCTGAGGGGACATGAGAGCCAGCTGAGGGAGGAAAAGGGCCGAGGCCCGCCGATAGGGTTTCACTGCTGGGGTTTAGAGGATGTTCCACAAATTGGAGAGTAGAAGGCGATAGAGGTTGTCTCATGAGGTCTGGTAGGGTAGGGCTGACCTCGAGGAGGGTAATAACCAAGTTCTTGGATCCCAATATTGATGGTAGTGCTTCAATGGCCTCAGAAAGTTCACAGCCAAAGGAGAAGATGCCTGCCGGGTTTGAATGAGGATGTCTCCAAATAGAGACCCCCTCCAAAGGGTCCATTGAATAATCAATTAGGTCCTCCATAACTGTCACTAAAAAACCGCGCCAGCTGCCTTCAAAGTGTTGGGGAGCCCGTCGTTATATAAATCGAAATGGTAGCGATCAAGGAGGGGAAGGGATGGCTAAGACAACGAAGAGAAGGTATTAATCGCAACAATTTGTTGACAACGAAAAAGGTAACAATAGAGGCGTACGAGCTAACAAATGTCACGAGGTACCGTTACGATAGCTGAAAATAATTTTGTGCTTCAGGAACGCGAATAAACCCAAAACTGCGACGGATCCCAATATGAAACCCCCGACTCCATCTCTTTGGGTACATTCATCCAAGTTCTCAAGTACTTCAGTTGTAGCGCTGATATTGTATCTGTTGGTGGATTAGTTAGTAGGTAAAGGAATTAATTATTTTTCCATGTCTCTCGTTTATTTATATTTATATTTATATTTATTTATCATATCTCTTTTATTTACCATGGTATTTGGCCCATAGACTTGGTATATAATTAGATGTTGATTTCTGATCCTATTGATATATTTTTATTTATTTATTATACCTCTTTATACTTCTTTTGTATTTATTTATTTGCCATACCTCTTTTATAAATATGGTATTTGGCCCATGGTATTAATAATTATTTGTCACATGGTATTTGGCCTATAGGCTTCACCTAAATGAAACATATTTTGTGATTTTTTTAAATCTAAAGAAGTTTATGGAATAAATATAAAAGGAGGTTTTATTTATTTACACTACTAGTTTATTTATATTTTATTTATTTACCATGGCCTTTTGAGTAAAAAAAAAAAAAAAAAGGTTTTTATTTATTTACCATACTTCTAGTTTATTATATTTTTATTTATTTACCATTTCAAAAAACTCTTATATTTTAAATTTATATTATGTTTATACATGCTAATAATTAGATTTTAAATTTATATTGTGTTTATACATGCTAATAATTAGATTGATTTTTAAATAGGGCCGACATTAAATTAAAATGTTAAATTTTAAACATTAAGTTTACATTTACATGTTTAAGTTTTTATGTTAAATCTATCTCCATAATCTTCTATACTCAGTTGTTTATATTTATGTTAACATTTACATTTACATTTTTATGTGAGATCTCCATGGACAGTAAAGCACCTTTCAACACAATAAATCATACATATATGTATATATATATATTGAAATCATTCTTAGTGCAATAATTTACATGGATGTGATCATTAAATAATTATAAATTGTGGATATATGATATATATAGAAGTCATGACTTCAGAATTAAAATTTTTAAAATAAGATTATTGTTTTTACGATGATTTCAGACATTTAAATCTGCAGGGTGTTCTATTTTTTTAATTTGAAAGATTCATGATTTTGCAGTCGCATCATCATAATTTGTGTTGGTGTGATTACATTTTTTAGTCCATTGCATGATAGTAAATTGTCTTAATATGCCTCCACTCTTTTGCCAATTATATTTTGCGTGCTATCAAAGTTGAATACCAATTATATTTTTCTTGCTATCAAAGTTGAATATGTCCTTGAGGGGGAGGCTCCTTCAGGGGGATTCGTGTTCTAAATGCCTGACGAATGGTTGCTTGTTTTCCAGTAGCAATCTCATCTTCGGTTAGGTTCTGCGCTTTGGAGAGAGACGAGGGTCGACGTGAGGGAGTTTAGGGGAAAGGGGAGGTAATTAGGTCTAATCCAATGTGGTCCAAAGCCTACCTTTTTGCCTTGGATCGGGTTTGATATCTTGCGGAGGGAGGCTCTGACTCAGGTGCAGGAGTGATTTGGGGGGGGCGGTCCGGGAACGAAGGGGGAATGGTAGAGAGAGTAGATGGGGGGGGGGCTAAGGGGACAGGTCAAAGAGATGGGGAGTAGAGAGAGTCCAACCGAGCCATGAACAATGCCAGAAGCAGAAAAAACATTAAAATTGGCAGTAGAGAGCAAATGAGAAAGATTAGTGGAGGGAGAGTTCTTATCCGAAGCATCCGTAGCCCCAGCAGCCGCCCTAGCCCTTGTGAGAGGAGGAGAGGGTGGCTGAATAGGTGGTCTGTCGTGCTTCTTCGGGGTCACTTGCATGGGGGTCTTCTTTATTAAAACAGGATCCACTTGTACCTCTGAGTGAGCTCTAGGGGGTTGTTCCCCCTGCTTCTGTGTTGACTTTGGTGGGATCGCCCTTCCTGAATCCCCTCTACTAGCCTTGACATTAAGAGGGAAATCCCGATATAGGTGACCAACCTTGTGGCATCTTCTACATCTGAAGGGAACTCCTTCATAATCCAACGTTTGTCGCTGAGAGGAATTCCTCCATTGTATAATGATAAACTCCTGTAATCCATTAGTGGTATCCAAACATACCAGGACCCTAGCGTAGGCCATTTTCCCTGTAGTGAGGTAAGATTTGTCATGTTCTAAATAAGTGCCAAGTGCATTCCCAATGCGTCTGAAGACATTCTCAGACTAGAACTATAATGGTAACCCGAGAAGACGAACCGAGAGGGGGCCAACTTCAAGTTGCTCTCGTTCAAGGTTAAAAAGTGGATTCCATTTACGAAGGAGCACCAACGCCTGCAATATATGCCAGATGGTTGAGAGCACCCAATTTGTATGTTCGACCTTGACAAAGCGTAGGGCAAACCATCCCTTAACAAAAGTTTGCACAAATGGAGAATCAGCTAGGTGATGACCCCATACCTCAGTTGCCCATTGCTTCAGCATTGACGCGCTGTAGTTGTGTGCCCTGACAAGACACACCAAGACTCGATCTGCTCTGTCCATGGAGTCGCACAATTGTGTGTCCTCGGTTAACCTAAGGAAAACCTCACACGCCTTAAGTTTCAAACACTTCTTTTTTTTAGTTGCCCTGGTCCTATCACCAGATGAGGGTTGTTGTGGGTCGGTTGAAGGGGGAAGTGTCCAAGTGATAGGAGAATCTGAGATAGGGACCGAGGTGAAGATGCTAGTGAAGGGAGAAATCTCGGTGAGGTTACCAAATTGGGGAGCAACAAGTGGCAACGAGGGTTGATGGTCGGCAACATGAGCCTCTCGTTCACAGGATTGAGTCGCTGAGGGGACATGAGAGCCAGCCGAGGGGGGAAAAGCGGCGAGGCCCGCCGATAGGGTTTCACTGCTGGGGTTTAGATGATGTTCCACAAATTGGAGAGTAGAAGGCGATAAAGGTTGTCCCGTGAGGTCTGGTAGGGTAGAGCTGACCTCCAAGAGGGTAATAACCAAGTTCTTGGATCCCAATATTGGTGGCAGTGCTTCAATGGCCTTGGAAAGTTCACAGCCAAAGGAGAAGATGCCTGGCGGGTTTGAATGAGGATGTCTCCAAATAGAGACCCCCTCCAAATGCTCCATTGAATAATCAACTAAGTCCTCCATAACTGTCACTGAAAAACCGTGCCAGCTGCCTTCAAAGTGTTGGGGAGCACGTCGCTGTATAAACTGGAATGGTAGCGATCAAGGAGGAGAAGGGAAGGCTAAGACGACGAAGAGGAGGTATTAATCACAACAATTTGTCGACAATGAAAAAGGTAACAATAGAGGTGCATGGGCTAGCAGATGTCACGAGGTACCGTTACGATAGCTGAAAATAATTTTGTGCTTCAGGAACGTGAATAAACCCAAAACTACGACGGATCCCAATATGAAACCCCCGACTCCATCTCTTCGGGTACATTCATCCAGGCTCTCAAGTATTTCAGTTGCAGAGCTGATATTGTATCTGTTGGTGGATTAGTTAGTAGGTAAAGGAATTAATTATTTTCCATGTCTCTCGTTTATTTATATTTATATTTATATTTATTTATCATAACTCTTTTATTTACCATGGTATTTGGCCCATAGACTTGGTATATAATTAGATGTTGATTTCTAATCCTATTGATATATTTTTATTTATTTATTATACCTCTTTATACTTCTTTTATATTTATTTATTTGCCATACCTCTTTTATAAATATGGTATTTGGCCCATGGTATTAATAATTATTTGTTCCATGGTATTTGGCCTATAGGCTTCACCTAAATGAAACATATTTTGTGAGTTTTATAAATCTAAAGAAGTTTATGGAATAAATATAAAAGGAAGTTTTATTTATTTACACTACTAGTTTATTTATATTTTATTTATTTACCATGCCTTTGAGTAAATATAAAAAAGTTTTATTTATTTACCATGCTTCTAGTTTATTATATTTTTATTTATTTACCATTTCAAAAAACTCTTATATTTTAAATTTATATTGTTTTTATACATGCTAATAATTAGATTTTAAATTTATATTGTGTTTATACATGCTAATAATTAGATTGATTTTTAAATAGGGCCGACATTAAATTAAAATGTTAAATTTTAAACATTAAGTTTACATTTACATGTTTAAGTTTTTATGTTAAATCTATCTCCATACTCATCTATACTCAGTTGTTTATATTTATGTTTACATTTACATTTTATGTGAGATCTCCATAGACAAGTGAAACACCTTTCAACACAATAAATCATACATATGTATATTAAAATCACTCTTAGCGCAATAATTTACATAAATGTGATCATTAAATAATTATAAATGGTGGATATATGATATATATAGAAGTCATGACTTCAGAATTAAAATTTTTAAAATAATATTATGGTTTTTACGATGATTTCAGACATTTAAATCTGCAGGGTGTTCTTTTTTTCTAATTTGAAAGATTCGTGATTTTGCAGTCGCATCAATCATAATTTGTGTTGGTGTGATTACATTTTTTTAGTCAATTGCATGATAGTAAATTGTCTTTATATGCCTCCACTCTTCTGCCAATTATATTTTGCGTGCTATCAAAGTTGAATACCAATTATATTTTGCGTGCTGTCAAAGTTGAATATGTCCAAAAATGTAATGAAAAGGGGTGTTCTGCACTCTTCTGCCCATTATATTTTGCGTGCTATCATAGTTGAATACCAATTATATTTTGCGTGCTATCAAAGTTGAATATGGCCAAAAATGTAATGAAAAGTGGTGTTCTGCACTCTTCTGCCAATTATATTTTGCGTGCTATCAAAGTTGAATATCAATTAGATTTTGCGTGCTATCAAAGTTGAATATGTCCAAAAATGTAATGAAAAGTGGTGTTCTGCACGTTGTTGGGTTGGAGTACAATGCAGAACAATGGGATGAAAATAAAGTACGCTGTTTGAGTATCAAGTACAGGCACAAACTTCAAAGTCTCAGTGTCCTTTTATCTTTGAGGTGGATCTGGAAGGTAGTTGGTCCACGATATTTTACATTTCTATTTTCCCAGAGGCACTGACACCATCAAAAAGATTGAAGATACACTTCAGATTAGCAATAGAGATGGCAACAGTCATCGATGATATGTCTCTCTGTGCTTTTAGAGAGCACCCAAAACAGGTACAGTTGCATTACAGAAGACCATTCACTGAATACCCGAACTCAAAGAAGTTACATTACAGAAAAGCCTTCAAACTTAGAATAAATTCTTGTTGGAGTCAAAGAAGTATATCTGGTGGAAAGAGAGTGGATGAGATTGTAAAACAGGCGAAGGAGATGATAAGGAAATCTGATCAGTGCGGCCCTCCTCGCTGGTTCACTCCTCTTGACTGTGGAGAGCCTCCGCCAAATGCTCCTTTGCTTCTCTATCTTCCAGGTTCTTTTACTTTTTCAATATTCAAAACACCTGTAAGGAATGATCTCACATATAGGATTGAAAATATGGGTTGTTTCTCATTGACCATCATTATGTTCTGTTAACCATCTTTTGTTTATTTTGAAATAATGTTGCCTGATATGCATATGCAGCATCCAAAATGTTTTTAGTCCTCAAATTGCTTTGACCAGACAATAGGCCAGGGCTTTCTGACCCTTTACCAATGTTGCAAAACTTAGCATCAGCAAAAAATCGGTGCGGTTATCAACTTGGGAAATGGGAAAACCGGAAAAGTATGGGAAAAAAACTTCAAAAGTCGGTCATTATAAACTTGGACATGAAAGCTCAGAAGAACATAGAAAAATTAGTAATCTGACAAACTCAGAGAAGGCACGAGAAATTGGAGAGTTCTGCAACAGTGCTGTATACTGTGGGCTGAGTTTTGCAACACTGCTGTATGCTGCTGCCATCAGCATTGTCAGATAACCTAGACTTGGGGAAGAAAAGCCAAAGAGTAAGAATATGTCTCAGACTTGGGGGAATATAGTAGAAAAACTGATAGGCTTAGGCCAGTGTTAGTTAAACACAAATTTATCGTTCTACCAAAGTCTGTCAAAATGGTCAAACTGGCAGAGTAATTGAGGTCTTCATCAAACTCACTGGTCCTTGATCAAATCTACCAATTCTTAGTGAAGTTTGATTAAATTCACCAAGCCTTGTTCAAACTGTGTGAGTCTTGGCATGCTTGACAAGGCCATCAAATTGGACCAAAATTAGTAAACTCAACTCGTTTAAAAGTCAAACCATGTTTTCAGCTGGTGGTTTAAGTGGCATCTAACCGACTGAATCTGAAAAAGTGTTGGCTTTTGTCCACCATCCTGGCCATGCCTGAATTTGAACAAGTGGGAGGGGTATGCATCAATTCTTCCCAACTAGGTTGAGTGTCAATATTTAAGCAAATTATTCTAGGCACCCATGCACAAGAATCTCAATGGTAGTTATCTTGGATAATCACTTTGGCACACTTTGTGTGTCCAAATTTAAGAGGAAGAGTGAAAAAACAAAGTAAAGCACAAAGTTACCCAGATTGAAAAATCAATGCAGCTTCATAGCTCTTATCACATTAAGATACCACTTTGCTACACCATACCCAAAACCTGTTACATAGAGAGTATATAAAACTACATGTTTGACTTAATCTAATACTTTGTTTGATAAGGTCTAACTCATTATTGCAAAGTGTTACTTGTGCAATGAATGCATTACAGTCCCAAAAATATTGACCGAGTAAATTATTAGTTTTTGTAGCATTTTATGTGTTCTAGCCAATAAATTTGGTGGAGAGGGTAGAATGCATGAGATCTCCAAAAGTCAGAAATCTTTTATGGAAATTCCACTTAAAATGACTTAATTAGATTATTAACCTATTTTTTAATGTTTCCTAGGTCTAAACTTAGGAAAACTGGTTAATTAATGAGAATTAACTATTTTATAGAAACTCACACTGATCAACTTCAAGAGCCCTTGATTAAGTTTTAATCTTGGTCATTGGTGCTCCAAGAGAGTATTATAAGAAGAAGTAGATGGGTACTTGGTGAACACACCAAAGACACTTAAGCAACAGTTCCTTGTGCAGATCGAGCTAGCACAAAGAGCTCAAGTTAGAGAGGGACGAAGATTTCCAGATTTGGAGAAGCAGTGGCAAGAGGCCAAATTATTTGCAACTCGAGTGCAGGAAGTTGGAGTGTAGGTAGAAGCTCAAGTATCAAGTACAGGTGACAACTCGAGTATGGGTTAAATGGTGAGTACAAGAAGCCGTGCGAGCATAGGCAGTGCAAGTTTCTTGGGTTTCTTGTGGAGGAAGGGAATTTCCCTTAGATAATTTCAACCATATTTTCTTGTTGTGGATTGCTAGTTTAGGAATCTAGATTGTACTCATAATTTCATTGCATAATAATAAAACCCTCATTTGTCCAAAAATAATTGTCATATTTTTATGTGTGTGTGCATATTTTCTCAGTTCCACCGCTATTTATTTTCTGCAAAATTTTATTTGTGAAGTTTGGAGTGTGTTTAATTCGATGTTGTCGTAGTAATAAATTGAATAATTAATTTATCAATTAGAAGAATTAATACCATTTGCTGCAATAGGATTTCAGACTTAATTTTTCACATGGTATTAGAGCATGAGTGATCAACCCGGAAGCTCAGAAGCGGAGGAGATAATTTCGCTGTTCAGAGGAAGCAGTAGGCCAAAATTATCAGAAGTTGTGCATTACCTAGACAGGTAGGCCAAATTACTAGGGATAGGGTTTGATTTTCAGTAGAAGGTTGGTAGAAAAGTTCAGTTGCCTAGGATAGTGATTCCAGCTTAGATTTTCGCTAAGCAGATTTCTGGTTGGACGCATAGGGTTTTGCAACAACAAAAGGTGGAAGAGAAAAGCATACACAGAAGGAAAATTTATCTCAAGGGACTTCGATTCTTAGAAGTTTGAATTTTCCAATAGTAGATCGGTAGTAGTTGGGTGCATATTTGTCACTTGAGAAGGGAGTGCGTATAGTAGAACCAGAAGTTGAGCACAGTGAAAGAGGGAGTTTTCGACATAATCGATATGGCCACAACTGGGCTTAGAGATTAGGATAGGTTGGAGGGAGCCTCTAACTATGTCATATGGAAGGCCAAGATGTCCTTCCTGTTAGATGAATATGGCCTGAAGCTCTACATAGATAATGTTGTGACAATTCCCTAGGATGCGGATCAGCTGAAAGAATACAGGAAGGAGATGGCAAAGGCGAAGCGGTTGATCCTAGATGGAGTCTGGGACCATATAGTCTCACATATATCTAGCAAGGATATTGCCAAACAGATGTAGGATGCTCTCACTCAGCTATATCAGGGTACTTCTGAGCAGTGGAAGATGTTCCTGGAAGAAAAGATCAATGCATCAGGATCTAGAAGGGAGAAGGCATAGATACCTTCAGCACTAGGATTTAGGAGGTCGGAGATCAACTTGCAGTTGTTGGGGCAATGCCTCAACCATCAGAGTTAGTATGGTTGGCACTAAACAGTGTCTTAGAGGATTGGGACGTCTTCGTTCAAAGTATATTGGGCAGAGACACGCTACCTATATGGGATAGGGTGTCGTCTGATTTGCAGCAGGAGGAAATAAGGTGATCTTTGCTTAAGAGCTCCATTAGTGGCAGCAGTAGTAGTAGATACAAGGGTGTGAAGGAGGAGGATAATGTGGCCCTACCATCGAAGGGTCCCAATCAGGGGAAAGGGGATCAAAAGAAGAAGAAGAAGGACGTGTTAAAGGTCAAGTGCTTTAGGTGTGGCGAGTTTGGCCACTACAGTACTCAGTGTCCTCTCAGGAGGAAGGACAAGCAGGACCAATAGGCGAAATCCGCGAAAGCAGACAAGCTTTCCTCTAGGCTAGAGGAAAAGTTTGCTATGTTTGTAGATATACCTCCACGAGTGAAGTGGGTGGTTTGGTGTTGTAGCCCTAGAGAGATACAGATATTGGGCAGGATTCTTGAGGTGTCCTCCTCATGGATCAATACCTTGCTATGGGGGCCCACAATATTCACTGTTTGGTAGCAAGATGGATCAATGGCAATTGATGCAGTCTGTACCAGAGTGATAGTTGCACACTATTGGGAATCACAATTTCCGTTAGACCAAAATCCACAGGTGTTAGTCAACGATCGCATCGGCAGAGATAAGAATCCACGAGAGGCGGTTAGTCTATGTTGTGAAACATATGGGGAGCGTTAGTTTATCCAACGTCCAACAATCTCGCCCCCAATGCGAGTCAAGTGTGTATCAAACTTGTGACCTACACTCTGATACCACTTGTTGGGAATCACGATTGTCGTTAGACCAAAACCCACATGTCTTAGTCAATGATTGCATCGCTAGAGATAAGTATCCACGAGAGGCGGTTACTCCATGTCTTGAAACACACGGGGATCGTTGGTTTATCCAACGTCCAACACAGACTTGTAGCCAATAGTTGCTGAGGAGTGCAGAGCAGTGTTGACAACAACGTAGGTGGCTCAGTGCAGAGTTGATAGTAATGCAGATTCTTCAAAGACAATATAGATGCTAGTAGCAGTCAGGACTCGGGAGACAGATGCATCACACTAAACACAGTTGATTTAGTATTTTGGATGCTTCTTGGTTGTAGTAGTTGTAGTTGTAGCAACAACAGATGAGAGGAAGTTGCAGTGTTACCAGTAGTATAACAGGGTTAGCAGCAACACAGATGCAACATCAGAGTTGCGCAGTGGTTAGTGGGAAGCACTAGCCAGACATCAACAACGTGACAGGAGATGACATAGAGATAGAGTGTTGTGACAGGGTGTGCAGCAGTAGAACACAATCCTCACTAAGAGGGAGTGTTAGTTTTTGTAGCATCAGATGTGTTCTAGACACAAAATTTGGTGGACAGGCTAGAATGCACGAGATCTCCAAAACCCAGAAAATGTTTATGGAAATTCCACCTAGAGATGACTTAATTGGATTATTAACCTATTTTTTAATGTTTTCTAAGTCCAAACTTAGGAAAACTATTTAATTAATCAGAATTAACTAAGTCAAGGTGAGAATAGTCTAGAAACTCACACAGATCGACTTCAAGATGATCCTAGCCCTTGATTAAGTTTTAATCTTGGTGGTTGGTGCTCCAACAGAGGATTATAACAAGAAGTCGATGGGCACATGGAGAACACAACAAAGACACTTAAGCAACAATTCCTTGTGCAGATCGAGCTAGTAGCAAGATTTCGAGCCAAAGAGGGACACAGCGTCAGTGAAGGGCAGGGACAGGGATCCGAAGGAATATTTCGAAATCTAGAGAGGCAGTATCAAGAGGCCGCTTTATTCCTAGTGTAGGCAGAAGCCTGAGTATGGGCGACAGCTCGAGTACGGGCATAAGCGTGAGAACAGGTAGCAGCATGAGTGCATGCAGCGCAAGTTGTCGGGGTTGCTTGTGGAGGAAGGGAAATTCCTTTAGATAATTTCGGCCAAATTTTCTTGTTGTGGATTGCCAGCTTTAGGCATTCAGATTGTACTTTGAATTTCACTGCTGCATAATAATAAAGCCCTCATTTGTTTCACCGGTTTTCCCAAGTTGGGTTTTCCCGGGGACATTTGTCCAAAAATAACTGTCATATTTTTATGTGTGTGCATATTTTCTCAGTTCCAGTGCTATTTATTTTCCGCAGAATCTTATTTGTGAAGGTTGTAGTGTATTTAATTCAATGTTGTTGTAGCAATAAACTGAATAATTAATTTATCAGTGAAGAATTAATATCAGTTGGTGCAATAGGATTTTAGATTTGAAACTTTCACATAAAGTACCTAATAGCTGGAAGATGTTGTTAACAATTACATTAAACACTCCTTAATTTTGACTTCATCTTTAATACAATTTTCAGCATAGACAATTCCCAAGTGTTGTCTTTGAAATTCAAAACTTTCTTTTGCCAATGGCTTTGTAACGCTTTCTACCAACTGATTTTTGGAATTGCAAAAATTGAAGATTGACTTTACCATTGTTGACTAGCTCTTAGATGAAGTGAAAATGGGTGTCAATATGTTTACTTATGCGGTGAAAGACATGAGTTTTGGAAAATGCATTAGCTGAATTATTATCACAGAAAATGGGAGTTGGCTCATTCTTCTCTTCAGACCCAATATCACCTATCAATCTTCTTAACCGAACTGCTTGGCATGCTACTCTTATTCTTACTACATGCTCTGATTTTTCTGATGAAATGGAGACAATGGGATACTTCCTAGATGCCCATGAAATGAGTCTTACACCTAGGTGAAATGGATATCTTAAGGTACACATTTTGTCATCAATACTTTCTACAAAATCCCTATTTGTATAACGAACAAGATGGATAACTTTGGAATCAATGTACAAAATTCCATATTGTATTATTCCTGCAATATACCTTAAAATCATTTTTTCTGCTTTCCAATGGGTTTCTTTTGATGATTCCATAAACCTAGTTATAAGGTTGACTGAATATATTATGTCAGGCTTTGTTGTTGTGAGGTACATTAGGCTGCGTACTAGATGTTTGTATAAAGTGAAATTGACTATTGTTCTATTGTCACCTTTGCTTAGGGGTGAATGCATCAAGATGGGCTACACTTTTTGGCAAGCGCGTGAGTTGGGAAGGAGAAAAAAGTAGCTTGATCAAGCTATATTTTAGCCCTCGATCGAGTTGTTTGAGTGCTTAAAAATAAACCCTTGATCAAGCTCCTAAGTAACCCATAATTACGTAGGAGATCGATCGAGCCATATATTCGATTGAGCTATTCTTTTTAAACTTCCCGCCCAAAACACAAAGGGGAGTTTGTGGTTTAAAGGGCTCGATTGAGCCCTTTTTTAAGTATGTCAAGAGCTCAATCGAGGATTTATTAAACCCTCGATCGAGCTATTTCAAATTTTACCTTCATAGCTGGATCAAGCTATTGAGGGCCTAAAAATGGAGTTTAGCTCCCCTTTTGCATATTTCTCTGCAATACGATTTTGCACCCTAGTGGACTTTCGGCAAAATTAGTTCTTATGTGGTGGAGTTAATCATGTTGGATTAGTGAAGGAATCCTCTATCCAATGGCATATGAGTTTGACATTTTCGAATTCATATGATATTTTTCATCTAATTTCTTTTAAACATAATGCTTGAAATCTTTTTAGATAGTTTCAAAGGGGCTGAATAAAAAATCAATAACATAAAATATACAAAATTCAAAAAATTCAAAAAATACAAATATATTCGTTTACCACTACTCTTCAAAAGGATACTCTTGGTTTTTGAATTTAATTAAAGAGTAGAAAAAAAATCTTACGCGAACACATGTCTACAAAATGCAAAGAAATATTACTTCACCAACCTCAAAAATAAAATAAAAAAATTATTTTTTTGCATAAAAAAATAAAATTATAATATGAAAAAATTAGTTTTCTCCATGTAGATCATGCTTGTATATATACAAATATATTTATTATTTAAAAATTACACATTTTAGGCTAAGTTATTCTACATGAACATGCACATACCTTTTAAGATGTGCCAAACTTTGCAAGGACAAACATTTCATTTAATTGAAAATTGACGACACAAATTTTTTTTTGCAAAAAATATCATTAAGACAACAACACAACTCTCCACAAATTGTCTTTTTACTCTGAATCAAAATTCACAATGCTTATATGAATTTTTAGGGCTTGAATTTGTTAAAAGAGTAGAATTTTGAAATTCCATCATCACATTTGGCCCAAAAGCGTAACCCATCTTTATGCATTCACCCTTATCTTGGTTCCTAGGACAATTGGTGTGTTTGTTGGCTTGCATTCACTCATCCTCAACCTTGTGAAATTGTTTCTTGCATACTTTCTTTGACAAATGAAAATTCACGTTATTCCAAGAAAATATTTCATGTGACCAAGATTGGTCATCTCAAATTCCTACTCCATAGTTGTTTGAAAATATTCAAGCTTCAAATTTCCTATGTAAATCATATCATCATCATAAATGCGAACAATCAAAATATTACCTTGCAAATCTGTTTTGTATAGAGAGTGGGATCATTGACTGTGTTTGATTCCTTTGTTGAGAAGATAAAGAATCAATTCTGTTGTACCATGTTCAGGGGGTTCATTTTAAACCATACAAATCCTTTTTTAACTTGTAAACTTTCAGGCTTGACCCTTGACTTCATATCCTCGAGACTGATCTATATAAAATTCTTCCTCCAAGATCCCATTTAAAAATGCTGAATTGACATCCGTTTGGTAAACTAGCTAATGATTTTTTGTTTCTATTACTAATACTATTCTGACAGTATCCAACCTTGCTACTAGAGCAAAGGCTTCTTCATAATCTACTCTAGGGTACTATGTAAATCCTTTTGCTACCAATTTGGCTTTATGCTTTTAAATTTGTCCTTTTTCATTAAACTTGGTCTTATAGACCCATCCAACTCCAATGCCTGTTTTTCTTGCTGAGATATCTACAAGACTCCATGTGTCATTCTTCTCCATTGCCACCATTTCTTCATTCATAGCTTCAACCATTTCTTTCTTTTTGTCCACTTCTTCAAAATATGTTTGCTGGCAAGACAACAAAGCAAAATGTACTTGTTCATTATCTAGCTGTTCATAAATTTCTCTCAAACTTCTTATTTTCTGTAGAATGGTGGGATCAGATTCGTTGCTTGAGGATGGACTGTGTGCATTTTTTCCTCCTTGGTTTGCCCCTTCAGTTGGAACTTGTAGCCATGGCAGTATTTTTCTTGGCTATTCCACTTCTGTTGCTTTACTTGGTTCAAATGCATGTGGAGAAACCTGAGACGGGGGAAAGGCAAGGGCATTTGAATTTTTGAAATGAGGGAGCTTATTGGGATATGGGAGAAGGCCAAGATCCTCCATATGATTGGGAAATTGGATTTATTTATAAAGAATAATGGGGTTCTATCGGGTTGCAGGATGGCAGCATAAGATAGGTCCATTTGAAGTTGCCCACCAACAGAAGCACCCCATTTTCTTGATAACAACATTCCCCATACATCAGGTATGCCTATAACAACAATGTCCATTGGCACATATATGTATTCATTGACATCCAAGGCTACTTTGAGATCTTTAATGAGGCCATGGACGAGAATGGATCTAGAATTGAAACCACACACATTCTTATAGGGGCGAGTGATGTTCAAAATAAGTTGTTTCATGACCTTTAATGGCATAATGTTCACGGAAGCCCCTGAATCCAACATACAATTATGAAGGAGAAGATTATTCACAGTTAGAGTCACCAAGAATGGATCACGACCAGGGTTGGTCCTAGTAAAATGAATATTTTGCAACATAATAGGTGGATCAAGCCCTAATGCTTTCTTCACTTGTCTTCTTTGGGATGGGAGTTTCACAATCTCCTTGATGGGACCCTGCATGGTTATCTTACCACAATAGCACCAGGATCTATATCTAGCTTAACCTCTTTTTCCTTGGTTTTATGCTTTGGCTCCCCTTTAGGAGGATCCTTTTTGATGTAATCCTTCTTAGGAGGGTCCTCCTTCAGGGGTTCCCTCTTGGGATGATCCCTTTCCTTTGATGGTTTAGAACTTGACGAAGCCTCTTTATCATTCTTCGTAGAATATTGTAATATTTGAATCTTCCATTACCTTCTGCACTTAGAAAAGATTCACTTGGTTCTTCTTTAAGTTTTACTTCACTAATCTGTGGTTGAGTATACATTCGACCTAAAATGATGTTAAAAGTTGAGATTCATCCTTCATTTTCTAGGTGTCATGTGAATGATGATGAGATAGATGGGGACACAAGGGTCTCAAGGTCAAATTTCATGGGTTCAAGGGTGCCAATAATAAGGAATGCCCACAAATTGGGTATACAGATGCAAGAGGGAGCAATCGTGGAGACATCAGTTACATCGGCCTTTGTTTTTCCACCCTTAATTATTTTCTTTTTGCCTTTTTTATGAATTTTCTTTGTATCACTACTTGGGACTCTAGGAAATAAGAGCATGCTGTGAGAGATATGCAATAACTATCACTTTGAAAATTTAAACTATTGCGGCAACCAGAAATTATTCTTCTAATTGTAAATTTAATTATGCAATTTATTTTCTACAGCAAAGAATGAATAAAATCACAAATACAAATTTCACCATAAAAATGTTGCGGAAAATAAAATGTCGGAAACTGAGAAATATGCTAGCACATGCACATAAAAATGACAATTATTTTTGGACAATTGTCCTCATAAAAACCGAATGTGGGAAAACCATTGCAGCAGCTGAGGGTTTTTATTATTATGCAGCAGTGAGAAATTGTGAGTACGATCTTTGGATGCCCAGCTGGCTATCCAATCAGCGAAATCTGAAAAAATATTTAGAGAGAAGATTTATCTCTCTCCACCTCCTATCTTGACACTTGGCTCTCTATGAAAAACTAGTCATCCAACCCCTGCATAGGCCCTTTTTCACCAATGTTGTGCAGACCCTAACATATGTGGCTTTTTTTCACCTCTGATGAAGCCGTCTTGCCTGTCTTTGCTACTAGAAGTGACTCCTTGAACCTCTGGAAGTTGAATCGAATCCCTCTCCAGCTAAATTTAATTTCTCTATTGAAGCTTTTGTGTAGGCCCTTCGTAGCCTCAGTGTGGAATACCTCTGTCACTTGTTGTTGCCTCACCAGAATTGGAAAAATTTCTCTGGACTCACTGTCTCTACCCCTCTCTGTCTCTGTGTCCCCTCTTTGGCTCGAGCTTTTCCAGCTAAAAATCGAACTACCAAGGGAAACTCTCTCATTCAATGTGTTCTCCATCTACCCATCGACCTCTTCTTATAATCTCTAGTTGAGACTTCAACAACCACGATTAAAGCTTAATCGATGGTTGAGATCATCTCCAAGTCGATATGTGTGAGTTTCTAGAGAATTCTCACCTTTCTCAATTAATTACTATTAATTAACCAATTTTCCTAAGTTATACTTAGGAAAAATTTAAATGATGGTCAATTAATTTAATTGAGCTATCTCTAGGTGGAATTTCCAGAAATGATTTTTGGGTTTTGGAGATCTCCTATGTTTTAGCGTCTCCACAAAGTTTGAGACTAGAAAACCATCCGATGCTACAAAAACTAACTCCCCTTCTTAGCGAGGAAGGTGTTCTCCAACTGTTTCCATAATATCCTCCATATATGCTGCTGATGTTTGACAACTGTAGCTTCCTGCCACTGTCCCTCAACTATTGCGCTAACTGTGATTCAAATGCTACTGGTTGTAGCTAAACCATGTTGCATCTGTGTTGCTGCTGACACTTACTGTACATCCTGTACTGCTGCCAACTTTGCATCTACATTGCAAACCATCTAACACTCCCTCACTGTTGCTGGTGCTATTGCAACTACTGCAATTGAGAAGCATCCAAAATACTTTGTCCCTGCTACTGAAACGAGTTCTCCACTATACACATATGTTCTCTTAAATAAACGAACTTGGCTCTTCCTAAATCTTTCGTCAGTATATTTGCAACTTGCTTTTCTGTGGGAATATACTATAGTTGGACTACTGCATGCTGCACACAATCTCTAATGAAATGACACTGAATATCTATGTGTTTCAACCTAGCGGGAAACACTAGATTTTTAGAGAGCTTGATGCAACTCTAATTATCGCAGTAGACACGAGTCGCCTCCATCCTTTGCCTAAACAATCTCACCAATAGCTTCCGAAGCCATATAGCTTCGCACATGGTTGTGCTAGCAGCCATATACTATGACTTTACAGAGCTCAATGCTACTTAATTCTGCTTCCTACTGCACAAAGACACCATCCCTGATCCAACGTTGAAGCAGTACCCAGAGGTACTTTTCCTGTCCACTAAACCGCCTACCCAATCTACATCTGTGAATCGACATATTCTGACATCATCTCCTTGGGTATATCTCAACCCATATTCTATCGTGTTGCGCAAATACCTCAAAATGTGCCTTGCTACTGTCTAATGTGCTCTCTTCAGCTCCACCATAAACTGTTTGAGAGTGTTGACCGCAATCTAGATATTTGGCCTAGCGTTGACTAAATATATGAGAGAACCGATGAGTTGTCTATACAAGGTGGGGTCAACATCCTTGTCCTCTGATGCGTCTATCTTCTTCCAGTTGGTGATCATGGGCATAGACATGGATCTACAATCCTGCATTCTGAATCTCTTCATAATCTTTGTAGCATATCTCCCTTGACCAAGGAAGTTCTCCTCGTCCTTCTGCCACACGTCCATTCATAGGAAATAGTGAATCAATCCCAAGTCCTTCATGTCAAACTCTGTTGCGAGGTTCCTTTTGCAGTATTCGATTAGCCCTGATGACCCTGTCAAGAAGAGGTCATCCACATACAAAACTGGGATGATTGGCTCATCCTCTACCATCAAGTAGTAAAGGTTGGGATCTGTGTCACTCTTGATGAATCCCATTTGCTGCAAGTAGCTATCAATCCGACCATACCATGCCCTATGAGTCTTCTTGAGCCCGTATAATGCTTTCTTCAATCTAGACACGTGTCTTGAATCCCTCTGGTTGTTCTTTGTACACCTCCTTTATCACCCCATTCAAGAAGGTTGTCTTGACGTCCCTTTGGTGAATCTGCCATCCCATCTGTGCTATTAGGGATATAACTAACTGGATAGAAGTGTATTTTGCAACTGGGGTGAAGGTATCCTCGTAATCTATACCTTCCTTCTGCGCATACTCGTTTTCCATGAATCTAGCCTTGTACTTCTCCACGTTGTCGTTTGTGGCATACTTGATCTACTTGATCTTATAGATCCATTGAGAACCTACAACTGACCTGTCCTCAAGTCTCAACACCGCTCGGTACCACCTCCCAAACATCGTTCGTCATGATAGAACTGTACTCCTCTACCATCTACCCACACTTGATGCTATGCAACCTCCTAGTAGTTGGAAGGTTCTTCAACCTATGCCACCAATTCTTGGTATCTGTCAGGAAATTTACACTCTCTTTTGTTCGTCCTAGGAGCTCCAATGAACTCCTTTGCATCTCTCAATGTTTGACGAACTTCTCTACTAGTTCAACCATTAGTGGTGGGAGGTTCAACCAGCTCTTCATCTTGCCTCTGATCCTTCGTCTGCTATGAACTCACTAGATCTCCTACACCTGAGAATATGTTGGTATTGGTAACTGTACTGGATCCTTGTGACTTTCCTATTGGTAGTCCCACTTGCTGCCCCTGCTACTAGATCAATGGAGCTTCCGTTGGCTCACTCTGATCACCTACTGGCATTTCATGAGACTTCTTGAAGGCTTTGTCCTCCATAAACTTCACGTCTCGTCTCACTATAATCTTCCTACTGCTAGGAACATAGATCCTATATGCCTTTTAGGTTTTGCTATACCCAACGAAATAACCTCTCTTCGCAGTCTGATCCAACTTGGTGTGCTTCTCGTCTGGAACATGGAAATAAGCTATGCTACCAAATATCCTGAAGTGACTAACCCCTGGATTCTTCCCTGATAAGACTTCTTTTGATGTTGTCTTCTCCAATGCCTTGTGAGGAACCCTGTTCTGAATATACAAAACCGTGTTACATACATCTGCCCAAAAGAACCTGGGAAAATCCTGGCCACATAACATCGCCTCTACAAACCCGACTTAAGATTTGTTCTTTTGCTCCACTACTCCATTCTGCTGTGGATTGTATGGAATTGTCCACTCCCTTCTAATGCCTTCCTTCGCACTGAACCCTGTGAAGTCATTATATGTGTACTCACCTTTGTTGTTTGAGCAAAGTGTCCCGATCTTTTTCCTTGTCGCATTCACCACTAGAGCCTTAAACTCCTCGAAGCCATCTAAGCTCTCGTCCTTGGTCTTCAAGAAATAGATCGAGGTCTTCCTAGAATGGTCATCAATGAAGGTAACATAATATTTGTACCCTTCTAGGGTGTTATTTTTTTGTAGCATTAGATGTATTCTAGTCATGAAACTTGGTGGAGAAGCTAGAATACATGAGATCTTTAAAACCTATAAATATTTTATAGAAATTCCACTTAGAGATGGCTTAATTAGATTATTAACCTATGTTTTTAATGTTTCCTAAGTCTAAACTTAGGAACATTGGTTAATTAATCAGAATTAATTAAGTCAAGGTGAGAATTCTATAGAAACTCACACAGATCGACTTCAATATGATCCTGGCCCTTGATTAAGTTTTAATCTTGGCTGTTGGAGGTACAACAGAGGATTATAAGAAGAAGTTGATGGGCACTTGGAGAACAGACTTGAGACACTTGTGAGAACCACAGAGAGTTTGATTTCCTTATACGGTTCTATTTTCAATGAGCCAACAGTGCTGGAAGAATTTGAGCTTCATTAGGGAAACAGAGATAGTGAGGGGCAGGGACAGTGAGGATGGAGGAAGTTTTCCAGATCCAGCGAGTGCATTGCTGAGAGTCAGAGATAACCACGGTGAGGCTAACGCAGGGGCTGTGCAGAAGCCTTTAGAGGCAGTTCGATTTGCATATTTGGGAAGCCATTTTAGAGTTTTGGAGGAAAAAGAATATCACAAAGGCCAAGAGAAACGTTTCTAGAGTCAGTGGCAAGCTGCAGAGGCAGCTCAGTGTGAGATCCAAGCCATACAGAATTGTGTCTACGTAGAGCCTGCACAAAGGGTGATGCAGGGCAATTCTTGGAGGGGTTTTAGAGGCAAGTCTTCAGTGCCAGATTGCTTATGGGTTGAGGAAAATTCCTCACTAGATTTTTTCCAGCATTTTTCTTTGTAGGATTGCCAGAGTTCGACATCCAGATTGTACTTAGAATTTCTCATTGTTGCATAATAATAAAAACCCTCAGTTGCTACACTGGTTTTCCCAAGTTGGGTTTTACCGGGGACATTTGTCCAAAAATAATTGTATAAATTTTGTGTGTGTGTGCTAGATTTTCTTAGTTTCCAACGCTATTTTCTTCTGCAATTAATTTATGAAAATCATAATGTCAATTATTTGGTATTTTTCATGGTAGACAACAAATAAATTGTTAAACAAATTAACAATTAGAAAAATAATTTCCAGTTGTTGTGATAGATGAAATTTTCACATGGTATCAGAGCGTAAGTGATCGATTGAGAAGCTTAGAAGCGGAGAAGGGAATCTTGCTATTCAGAGGGAGCAATAGGCCAAAATTCTCAGAGGTTGTGCAGTACCCAGACAAGACAATCGAATTGCTGAGGCAAGGGCTCGATTTTCCGTTGTAGGGTTGCAGAAATTTCGAGCCGCCCAGAATAGTGATTCTAGCAAACAATGGAAGCAGCAACAACTCATATTTTCGTTGAGCTTATTTCTGGTTGGACGCAGAGGGTTTTGCAGCAACAGAATCAATGCCGGTGGAAGAGAAAAATGCACACAACAGAGGGAAAATTTCTCTCAGAGGGGTTCTGCCAAGAAATTCGATTTTCTAGAGTAGATTGGCAGTAGCAGCTAGTAGAAATGTGCATTCCAGGAAGGAGTGCCAGTAGCAGAGCAACAACCGAGCAGCGAGAAAGAGGGAGTTTTTGGTAGATTCAAAGATGGATTGAGAGATCAGGATAGGTTGGAGGGAGCCTCCAACTATGTCATCTAGAAGGCCAAGATGTTCTTCCTGTTAGATGGATATGGCCTAAAGCTCTACATACACAACATTGTGGAAGTTCCCTAGGATGTAGATCAACTAAAGGAATACAGGAAGGAAACAGAGAAGGCAAAGCGGTTCATCCTGGATGGAGTTCGGGACCATATAGTCTCACATATAGCTGGCAAAGATATTGCCAAATACATGTGGGATGCTCTCGCTTAGCTGTGTTAAGGTACTTCTGAGCATTGAAAGATTTTCTTGGAAGAAAAGTTAAGATGCATGAGGATGTAGAAAGGGGAAGGAATAGATCCCTTCCTCACTAGGATTCAAGAGGTCCGAGATCAACTTGCTTCTGTGGGGGCAACGCCTCAACCAATAGAGCTAGTAAGGTTGGCACTAAACAGTGTCTTGGAGGTGTGGAAAGTTTTTGTCCAAATTATATTGGGCGGAGACAAGCTACCAGAATGGGACAGAATGTGGTTAGACTTGCAGTAGGAGGAGTTGAGGTGAGGCCTATTAAATAGATCCATCAGTGGCCCTAGGAGAATGTGGCCCTAACATCTAAGGGTCTCAGTTAGGGACAGGGGTAACTCAAGAAGAAGAAGAAGGAAATTGCAAAGGTCAAGTGCTTCAGGTGTGGCAAGCTTGGTCACTACAATATGCAGTGTCCTCTCAGGAAGAAGGAAAAGTAGGAGACGCAGGACCAGTAGGCAGCATCAGCTGAGATCGACAAGTTGTCCTCTAGGTTGGAGGAATATTTTGCGATGATGGCAGCCATACCTATAGGAGTGAGGTGGGGTGACTTGGAGTTGTATCCCAAGAGAGCTACAGAGATTGGGCACGATCCTTGAGGTGTCCTCCTCATGGATTATTAGCTTGCTATAGGGGCCCACAGTATTTAATAGCAGGATGGATCAGTGTTAGTGATGCAGTCGATTCAAAGTGATAGTTGCAGATTAGTGGCAGTGAAATGTTGAGAAGCGCAATGCAGTGTTGGTAGTAGAGTAGGTGGCTCAATAGCAGAGTCAACAACAATGCAAATTCTTTAGTGATAGTGCAGATGCTAGTAATAGTCAAAGACTCAGGAGACAGATGCATCATACTGAACACAGTTGATTCAGTATTTCAGATACGTCTTAGTTGTAGTAGTTGCAAGTACAACAACAACAAATGAGAGGGAGTTGCAATGCAGATGCAGTGTTGGAAGCAGTATAGCAGGGTCAGTAGCAGCACGAATGCAACATCAAAGTTGCATAGTGGTTGGTGGGAAGCAACAATGTGATAGGAAGTGATACAGAGATAGGGTTGTAGCACAGAACACAATCCTTGCTAAGAGGGAGTGTTAGTTATTGTAGCATCGGATGTGTTTTGGTCACAAAACTTGGTGGAGAGGCTAGAATACATGAGATCTCCAAAACCTAGAAATCGTTTCTGGGAATTGCACCTAAAGATGACTTAATTAGATTATTAACTTATTTTTTTAATATGTTCTATGCATAGAGAAATTTACGTTTTTTTCTTATTATTATTCATAGTTTAGCAATCACATGTGCATAAGTAAAGTGCAGATAGAACATTAAACGATCAACAGAAAACAAGCCAAGACAAGAGACACAAGATGTGGCGGCTAGCCAAGGACAAACCCCACAATGTGTGGGGAAACCCTTTGATCAAATCTTCTTTTATCTTCAATAATTAAGCAGAGAGAAATACTACAATAAATATGATTTATATCAGCAGTAGCAAACACTAAATCAGTGGCATCAACATTAGTGGCTTCATCATCAAAACTAGGGCAGTTGATATCTCGCAAACCAACCGTCGGATCGGCTTGATTCCACCACCAAAAAATGCGGCCTTTAGAGGAGGTCCAAATGAACCTACAATGCAGTTCAGAGGAGGAGATCTGATGGTCAACACTGGTCAAACTTTGGCTCTGCAGTTGCAGCTTCAGGTTCAGCAACTTCGTTCCACATGTGTGAGAGAGAGTCTCTTTTCTGCGCAGTAGAGAAGAGCCTCTTTTCTGCACAGGAGAGAGAGAGAGTTGTGATGAGATGAGTGAGTGCAAATGAAGAAAAGCCCTCCTGTATTTATACACAACTGTTGATGTTTGAATAGATGTGATTGTTGAGATTCTGAGCCTACATGAGTTGTGGTCGGCTTGATAATAATTCCATAATCAAAATAAATTCATATCTCCATAAATACTTATCGGAATCGGATGATCTTTAGATCAATCCTACAACTCTCGACGAGAGGAATCCAACAAAAATATTATCAACCATGAATAAGATGACCAACATGAATATTGGCCCTAGTTGCCAATTTTAACAACTCCCTCTTAGCTAGGGAGAACTTCATCTGTAATCAGTCTGTCTGTCACTACTATTCATCCATCAAATGCACTACCCTGTGCAGCCTAACGCTTGCCCTGCTCTGCTCTATTTTGCCTGTTCTGCTTTGTCTTGTTCTGCCCTGTGCTGATCTGTACTGCTCTGCTCTGCTTTGTTCTGTTTTGCTCCGCTTTTGTCTGAATTATGAAGAAGAAGAAATGATCGAGGATGTATCATACTGACTCAAAGTTAGTCTCAAAGTATGTACCACTGGTCCTAGACCAGTCTCAACCAACCCTAAGTCAGCGTCATAGTGAGTACAACTCCTACCACTGGTCCTAGACCAATCTAAACTGACTCGAAGTCAGCGTCATAGTAGGTACCACTCCTACCACTGGTCCCAGACCAGTATCATAGTCTCAGAGAGTGTACCACTGGTCCCAGGCTAGTCTCAACCGACTCGAAGTCAGCGTCATAGTATGTACCACTCTCACTGGTCTTAGACCATTACTGCACTGACCCGAGGTCAGTCTCAGAGTATGTACCACTGGTCCTAGACCAGTCTCAACCGACCCGAAGTCAACGTCATAGTGGGTACAACTCCTACCACTGGTCCCAGACCAATATCATTGATCCCAGATCAATGAAAGTCATCCTAGCGTAGGGAGTACGGTAGATACATTGATGCGTCCATTGGTACTACTATGGTCCCTAACTTCATTTCCCTGCTCATTCATCAGATGAGAGGTACTTCCCATGAGTCCCTGACTGCATGGGTAGGATGCCTTGATAGGATAACTTAATCAATCTCGTCCTCACAGGAGAACTAATCATCCTGCTACACAATCGCCATGGAGAACACATCATCCAGGCCTCATAGGAGAACTAATCATCTTGCTACATAATCGTCATGGAGAACACATCATCTAGACCTCACAGGAGAACCAATCATCCAGCTACATAGTTGTCATGGAGAACACATCATCCAGACCTCACAGGAGAACCAATCATCCTGCTACATAGTCGCCACGGGGTGTACATGTATACCACCAGGGGATGGTGAATCACCCTGTGGTCATATGTCGCTCCAAGAAGTACCCTGCACCTCCCCGAGCTCCCAGAGCTCAATGCATTATACAGGTCCCTCATCGGAGGGTCTTTGAACGACACCAAATCGTTCTCGGAAAGTCAAAAAATTGACCTTTCCTAGGGGCTTTGTCAGAATGTCGGTGACCTGTTCATCTGTACCGATATGTTGGAGCCTGATAGCTCCCTGCTGCACCATATCTCGAATACAGTGGTACCTGATATCGATATGCTTGGAGCGATCATGAAATACGAGATTCTCTGACAAGTGAATCCCACTTTGGTTGTCACATAGGATCACGGTGGTATCCAATGTAAATCCAAACACCTCACTGAAGAGCTTTCGCAGCCAGACTGCTTCATAGGAGGCCATGCTAGCAGCAATATACTCTGCTTCGGCGGTGCTCAAAGCCACCGACTTCTGCTTCCCGCTCATTCAGGATATCGAAGCAGATCCCAAGGAGAAATAGCACCTGGAAGTGCTCTTACAATCCTCCACATTGCTTGCCCAATTAGCATCAGTGTATCCAAGTAGTCTCACATCTCTGGCAGTGTATCTTAACCCATAAGTAATTGTGCCATGAAGATATATCGACAGATTCTTGGCACTAATCCAATGTATGTGGTGGGGTTCAACCATATGTTGACTTAACGTGTTGACTGCGAAGCATATATCTGGATGGGAGTTCACCAAGAACATTAATGCTCCGATGAGTTGCCGATACTCGGTGGCATTTCGTAAAACAGGTCTAGTAGCACTACTGCTTAACTTCTTGAAGTCAAGCTCCATCGGGGTAGTCACAGGCTTGCAATCCACCATACCGAATCTTTCCAATATCTTCACCACATATTTTCCTTGAGATAGGAAAATTTCCCCTGGCTTCTGCCACACTTCAAGTCCTAGGAAATAGTGCATCGGTCCTAGGTCCTTCATTTCAAAATCAGAAGCCAACTCCCTCTTACGTTTGTGAATGAGAGGGTCTGCACCTGTTAGAAAGAGGTCATCCACATACAGCACCAGTATGAGAGGTTTGTCATCTTCAACCTTAAAGTAAAGGTTAGGATCAGGTTCACTCCTAGTGAATCCCAACTTCCTCAAGTAGCTATCGATCCTCTCATACCATGCTCGGGGTGCTTTCTTCAGCCCGTAGAGAGCTTTTTTCAACCTGCATACATGAGATTTTCGATCATAAATCTCAAATACTTCGGGTTGCTCCACGTAGACCTCTTCTTTGATCGAACCATGCAAGAACGCGGTCTTGACATCCATCTGATGTAGGTTCCATCCTTGTGAAGCCGCAAGGGCTATGATCGAGTGGATGGTTGTATATCTGGAAACAGGTGCAAATATCTCATCATAGTCTATACCTTCCTTCTGGGAGAAGCCATGAGCAACAAAACGAGCCTTATACTTTTCCGTACTTCCATCTGCTGCATGCTTTATCTTGTAAAGCCATTTAGAAGTGACAGCTGTCTTGTCCTGGGGTATGGGAACTACTTCCCAGACATCATTCTTCATAATAGACTCATATTCTTCGGTCATAGCATCCTTCCATACTTGATGCTTGACAGCATCTGAGAATGATGAAGGCTCATTTTGTATGATCATGCTCATGATGGTCAGGTATCCATGATACCTGTTAGGTTTCTTATTTTCACAGAAGGTTCCTCGGGGTGCAGCATCATCAAGTAGCCCCCTAAGCCATGAGGGCCTCTTCCTAGAAGAGGAAGGCTCAGGTATATAAATAGGATCCATAGGTTCCTCCACATCAGGCATTGTTACATCATCTACCCATAGAAACTTCGGAAGTCTTTGATCATGGAGCATGGCATGGACAACTTCCACAATCGTACGGTTCTTCCTTTCCACCACACGATTCTGCTTAGGAGTATGTGGCGTAGTAGTCTCCTTCTTAATTCCAGCCTCAAGTATGCTTGAGTTGAGGTCTTGCTTTGGCTTAAGGGGTATGGTCCCCTTTTGAACTTTCCTTCGGCACATCCTGGACATACACCTTCTTTCTCTACTTAGAATTCGGACATCCCTGTTACCATTTGTGCTACATCAGGTAGAGCTTTATAATGAAGGTGGGCAAACCTCTGATGCCAAAGTTTAGACTGAAGAGATGTGTCATAAGACATGACACCTAGCGGACTTCCATCGACTTGATATAATGAATCAACACGAAACCCAAGAGTAAAGGCATCTTTAACATTATTTTTCCATACACGTACCTTGCCATTGTTGAAGGTCACCTTGTAGCCTTTGTCTTCCATTGCCGAGATGGACACCAGGTTCTTTTTGAGGTTAGGTACATATAATACATCCTGTAAGTGGATTGTATTACCTTGATTCAATTTGAGAGAGACATTGCCTACACCTTTCACGGGATATTTCATATTATCTCCAAGGATAATTTCCAGGTTAGTTTCTTTTTCTATCAGATTATGGAAAACTTCTTTGTAACCAGTGAAGTGCCTTGAGGCACCACTATCAATGAGCCAAATTCCCATTAAGTCCGAAGGAGCAGAGGTAGATAGAGAAGCTGGTAGATAATATTCATCCTGCTTATTTTCAACAATGTTGGATTCATACCTGGAATTTCTAGCCTTCTTGAATGGTTGTCCTCTTGCTTGATTTCCAGCATTCCTTTTACCTTTGTTGTTGAATTTTCCATTTCTTTGATCGACATGAGAGGGATTTTGATCATCGTCCCGGTGTGAGTCCTTTCTATCAGGGCACTCCTTTGCATAGTGACCTGCTTTATCGTAGATATAAAATCGTCCTTTTCTTCCACCCTTAGGTCCAGCCTTTCCTTTTGATTTAGTCCCAGAATTATTTCTTTTCTTAGCATGAGAAGAAAAGGCAGTGGGAGGACCTTTAGGCATTGACATTTCTTGCTCTTCTACCCTTGTTTCTTCTTGAATGCATCTAGTCATTAATTCCTCGAAACCAAGAATTACATTATTGTTTAGAAGAGTAGTCCTGAACACGTACCATTCGGATGGTAATCCTCCAAGAGTCGTGAGTGCCATTTCCCTATCAGTAATAGTTTCCCCAAGAGATCGTTCCTGATTTTGGTCATCCTTAAGAAGTATGCTTGCATACTCTCATCTTTACCCTTCTTAATTTCCTTCAACTTATTTCTAAGAAACAAAACTTGATTTGCATCATTAACTTTAAATAAACTCACCAGTCTATCGTAGATTTCTTTGGAGTTGTTCAGGTCGGAGATGTAGGCCACCAAGTGCTTGTCAATCGAGTCCCGTATGGTCTTCTTTGCTTTGACTTCTCCGGTTTTCCATTTGTTCCTAGCAGCAGTGGATGCATTTGATGGAGGCTCAACAATATTGCTTCTCACATGGTCCAACACTCCTTGATCTTCTAGGGTTAGATTGATAGACATCTTCCATTCGTGATAGTCAGCTTTCTCACGAAGCTTGTCCTCGGCAGGAAAGAGCGATGAGGACCCCATAGTTCTTTTAGGATAGCCTTGCCAATCTTCTCTTCGGTGATTGCTCTTGCTCTTGCTTGGGCTTTGTCTTCACTTCAGCTCTGATACCATGTTAAATTATGGTATGTTCTATGCTTAGAGCAATTTACTTTTATTTCTTATTATTATTCATAGATTAGCAATCACATGTGCATAAGTAAAGTGCAGATAGAACATTAAACAATCAACAGAAAACAAGCCAAGACAAGGGACACAAGATGTGGTAGCTAGCCAGGGACAAACCCCACAATGTGTGGGGAAAACCTTTGATCAAATCTTCTTTTATCTTCAATAATTCAGCAGAGAGAAATAGTACAATAAATCCGATTCATATCAGCAGTAGCAAACCCTAAATCAGTAGCATCAGCATTAGCGGCTTCATCATCAAAACTAGGGCAGTCGATATCTCGCAAACCGACCGTCGGATCGGCTTGATTCCACCACCAAAAAATGCGGCCTTCAGAGGAGGTCCAAATGAACCTACAATGCAGTTCAGAGGAGAAGATCTGATGGTCAATGCTGGTCAAACTTTGGATCTGCAATTGCAGCTTCAGGTTCAACAACTTCCTTCCACATGTGTGAGAGAGTCTCTTTTCTGCGCAGTAGAGAAGAGCCTCTTTTCTACGCAGGAAAGAGACAGAGATGTGATGAGATGAGTGAGTGCAAATGAGGAAAAGTCCTCCTGTATTTATACACAACTATTGATGTTTGAATAGATCCGACTGTTGGGCTTCTGAGCTTACATGAGTTGTAGGTCGGCTTGATAATAATTCCATAGTCAAAATAAATTCATATCTCCATAAATACTTATCGGAATCGGATGATCTTTAGATTAATCCTACACCTCTCGACAAGAGGAATCCAATAAAAATATTATCAGCCATGAATAAGATGACCCACATGAATATTGGCCCTAGTTGCCAATTTTAACAAAAACTGGTTAATTAATCATAATTAATTAAGAAAATGTGAGAATTCTCTATAAATTCACACGGATCGACTCCAATATGATCTTAGCTCTTGATCAAGTTTTAATATTGGCCATTGGAGGTCCAACAGAGGATTATAAGAAGAATTCAATAGGCACTTGGAGAACACTAGACAAGGAGCTATTGCTCCATGATCTCGTGTCCAAATCAGATCACCAGGCAACAAAAGAAAAGACCAATAGACATATAATAGTGTCCCAACACAAATGATCAAACATGCATCAGGCAGTTGGTTCTATATACTACAAGGAAATATGTGTGCACCTAGCCTCCTCGTGGGTTGGGGAAGGATTTTGGGTTTGATGTAGATTCCTGCACTCCAATCAAGCGATCTACCTTCTCCGCACTTGATCTCAAGCCCTACACACAACCATAAACAAATGGAGACAACAATTGACCTTCCTCGGAAGATCATTAGATGAACATGTCATAGAGACAACTATACAACATGCTGAATACAAATAGATATAGGAAAGGAACATATGTTTCTATTAATCATGAAAAAATCATATTGCAACCATATACCTTTACCTCAAAGCCTCCTCTTCGCGATTCGGAAGAGTCTCCTCACTATAACAAGGAAATGAGCATGAAGAGCAATACTCAAGCAATAAGAACCTCACAAGCTCTATCTCTATTAGAAAGATAGCGAAATAGACTCAAGATCTCTAGCTTACCAAGAATCTGGCTCTCCAAAACTAGCCTGACTTTGTCAAATGGTCTAGTATACATAGGCAGAAGAGAGGTCCAAAGAGGATGAATGTAGATGCTCAGGATGACGAGAAGTCATGGAAACTTCTAAATGATAAATCCTGGCTAGCTCGAATAAGTGATGAGTCGAACTGATCTCCTAGGGAGCAAGACACTCAGCAGTTCATAGTCTGCCCAGGGTCATTCACTATAGAGGTGGAAGATATGTATTTCCTTTTCGGTTTGTCAAGGCGGGGAGCTCCAGTTGTACCATCAGGGGTACGCAACACTACTGGGGCAACGATCCAAAGTATGAGGGTCCCACTACAGGGCAGGTAGAGGAATAAAAAAGGATAAAATCCATATAGAGGAGATAACGAACTTGACTCTGCGTACACTAGCATATACTGTGACAGGGGTGGCTGGGACCCAGGCACCCCATATAGTGACGATACGATATCTAGAGCTATGCATCAGATGTTTAGAACCCACACTTTTCAACAAGTGTGAAGGAATGTTGGTGAATGTCAAGGCTCAATTAACAAAGATGAAGAGGGGGAGGAACCAAATATGTGTCTATGGGAGTGTGCTTGTGAGTTTCTTCTTTGAGAAGATCATTGTGATGAGGCCAATGATACTAGACTATGTGGTCTGTCCATCGCCAACATAGCTACGAATGGTGAGGTGGTGCTCCATTATGCCTAGGGAGGATGGAGTACACAATAGCAGTTGGTTCCCAGATACATACTGGAAATGGCTAAGAGTAGCTTTGTTGCCAGTGGACGACTACCCCTATGATGGTGTAGATTTCTAGGGAGATCGAGACATGGTATTACACCCTGGCGAGGATTTTGATGAGAAAGGTAAAAAGAAATTGATTTTTATATTTTGATATTTTTTAGATTTTTTAGATTTTTTAATATGTATTTTTTTTTGGTTTTTGGTTTGGATCCACAGTTACTAAGTCATGATTGTCGTGATATGCAGATGTGGCACCTACATACTCTAAGGGATACTCCCCGTTAAGGAGGCACATACCACCAGCCCAAGCTCTAGTGGCACCAGTGGTAAAAGTGGAGGATAAGGATGAGGAGCTATGAAAATTCACAGAGAACGTCAAGGGTGACATTGGGAGTTCATCCGAGGAGTATTGTAGGTACCCCTTGACATATGCAGAGGCACACAGTAGGGGTTGCTTCATCACGTCGTCGAGGCATTCTCCCCCGCATCCTGAATGCAATGTTATGTTATCATGAGCACCATAAAGGGGTGGTAGTAGGACAAGGATGTGGTTTGTATGATCTACATATGTGTGGCTTAGGAGCCAGGGCCTTAGATGCCCAATTTTGAAAATATGTACCTAGACTTTCTGATATATAATAAAATGACGGCCTCTATGTGTTTTGTGTGTAAATGATGTGTATTTACAATGAATGTTTAATGTATCATGTCCATGGTTAAAACAATTGATCGGACAAATGCAAATCTAACACATAATTAGCTAACGAATTGGCTAATCGATTTTGGTCTCGAGGAATATGAACATAATTCATGTAAGAAAATAAACGTTCCAAGAGACGTACACTCAAAAAATAATGCAGAAGAGTCAAGTTCCTTACATAATAGAGATGGTTGAGATGAGACACTACAAGCTGAGAGCCGAGCTTAACAACTATGTGGCGTATGTCAAGGTGATTGGCCTCGGTCAAGAGCTCAATAACAACACTATATTCAACCACATTGTTTGCGACAGGGTTGCGACAAATATACCTTCTAGCAAAGGGGATCCTCTCCTCAAGCTTGGAGCATTGTCTCCTCTCCGAATACAACAAAGCTCTCGCACTATAGTTTGGATCCTCCATCTTACCCCCTTTCCTCTTGGTGAGATTATATAGGTTCATTCTATCCTTAGGGAGAACGTATCTAGACACCTAGGGGCTTGAGAAATTAGGAAACTTCTACAATATTGGACCCCTAGCCAACTCATACACAAGTGGGTCAAGTTGATCTCCTTGGGAATGACAAACTCTAGAAACTATTTTCACAATTATGATTTTTTTTTCTCAATTATCTCAATTATGAAATAATTATTATATCATAATTATAATATTTTGGCAAAATAATTATGAAAAATTGCTCAATTATGTAATTCCACCCTTTTATCATTGGATAAATATCACATAAATAAGAGAAGGTGAAAAGGGATGCATTTTATCCAAACAACTAAGTTAAGTTGATATTGGACTTCTCTCACTATAATGGAATGGAAAATAGGGTTATAACAAGAACCACAAAGAGTTCGATTTCCTTAGAGGGTTCGATTTTCAGTGAGCCAGCAGTGCTGGAAGAATTCGAGCTTCAATAGGGAAGCAGAGATAGTGAGGGGCAGGGACAATGAGGCTGAAGGAAGTTTTCCAGATCCGGTGAGTGCATTAGAGAGAGGCAGAGATAGCCATAGTGAGGCTGATGCAGGGACTATGCAGAAGCCTCTAGAGGCAGTTCGATTTGCAGATTCTAGAAGTCGTTTTAGAGTTACGGAGGTAGAAGAAATTCACAGAGGCCAGGAGAAATGTTTCCAGAGTCAGTGGAAAGCTAAAGAGACAACTCAGTGTGAGATCCAAGCCATATGGAATTGCGCTTGTGCAGAGGGTGACGTAGGGAAATTCATGGAGGGATTTCAGAAGAAAGTCTTCAGTGTCAAATTGCTTGTGGTGTGAGGAAAATCCTCACTAGATTTTTGCCAGTATTTTTCTTTGTAGGATTGCTAGAGGTAGGCATCTAGATTGTACTCAAAATTTTTCACTGCTGCATAATAATTAAAACCCTCAGTTGCTGCACCGGTTTTCACAACTTGGGTTTTTCCGGGGATATTTGTCCAAAAATAACTCTGTAAATTGTATGTGTGTGTGTGCTATATTTTCTCAGTTTCCAGCGTATTGTCTCTCAGATTGTACAGGCACCGTGATAATCGCTCACGGTGGTGGTTGTCACTATGATCCCCGCCCACTTCGTTCTAGTTGTCTCCCAACAATAGGCTATGGGGGGTAGTCCCTATGGAGATGAGGTGGAGGAAAACAAGTCGGAAAGAAACTTGTTTGGGAGACAATTGAGTGGCCTAGCTACTTCGTAGAATTTAGCAAGATTAAAAATTTGATTAGATTTAATATTTGAGACCAATGCTTGACAGAGTCAAAATTTCTTGCTTATTAGAAATTATAGCCAAGTAACCAGATGGACAACTGTCGCTTATATGATGAATTAACTTATATGAAGATGCAACTCCTAAGATCTAGGTGAAATGAAAGGATGTTGGTTAATTTTATATTTATTGCCTAATCTAATTGAACCTTTCCTTTAACTGTTTTGAGAAACAATCTTTAGAGTAGGTTGTGAGATGGAAGCCAACGGGAAGCAAACAGTGGCCTGATTAACGATTCTACCCAATGCCTCCAGTGCTGTAGAGATTATGGCCCTGACGACTGCAAGGTCACTGTGTTAGCCACTAAGAAGTGTTGAATCCCTCAAGCTAGATGAGAGAGGATTGTCCTAGGAGTCTGTCAACCAAGATTATACTTGGGGGTAAGTTATTAAGTGCAAAGGTAAGACTAGAATGCTTATGCAATGATTATGAGTGAAGTTACTTGAGTTAAGATTGTTTAAGGGTTTAAGCACTTAAGTTATGATTACTCTTTATGACAATAGTACTTAACAATAATTAGAAGACAATCTTAAAACAAGAGAAGTGCTCAAGGAATAAGTGTCAATGAATCAATCCACAAGATACTTAGAATAGATTATCCAATTGTCAATTAACCAATGATTTCACATTGCCAATAAAATTATTCAAGATGTTCCTCTCACAATGCCAATTAAATTTCAAATACCAAATATTAGCAATTAGAACTTAATTGTATGAGTGCTTTAAGTGTAAAATTCAGAAATTCTTGTCACTTAAAAAAAGGCAAGCAAATGTCAAATATCCAATTTCCCAAATCAGTAGAAAGACTTCAAGGAATTCAACACTTATCAGTCTTATGAGAACAGTAAGAAAATCACTTTAGACCATGAAATTTACTAAGCATATGAAACTTATTATAGCAGTAAACAAATGAGAAAATCAGTGAGTTAATGATGCTACAACAAGTGCCACAGAGCCCAAAACTAGGAAAAAAATTGCCAAAAGTCAAAATTTTAATTTTTGAGCTTTTTTAGGTGAATTATTCAGAAAATTTTAGATCTGATTCAGTGATTTATGCATAAAATTCCAGCAAGCAAAATTTTATATCTAGGCTAGACCTTTGATGCCCAAGTGGCCAAATTTTGAGAAAATTAAATTTTGCGATTTTTGAGTTATTTTTACCAACTTAGTATGATTTTAGGGCTCTTATATCACTGTTTGGGAAAACTAGGGCTAGGAGGAGCCAGGAAGAAGGTCAAGGTTGGAAAAGGCCTTCAAGACCTAGCGGTTCAAGGAAGTGGCTTAAGGAGGTCCATGACAAGCCCTAGACGGTTTTCACTTGGCTAAAGGGAGGGCTGAGAGGCCCTTAGAGGCTGCGGCCTAGGGTTTTTAGGCCCTTAAGGCTTGTGACACCCTAAAGGGAGCCTCAAAGGGCATCCGCAAGCCCTTTAGGGCCGTGGAATTAGGGAAACCAAGGGGAGAAGGGGGGATGAAGCCCCTAACGAAGCCCCTAAGCCTTAGGCTAGGGCTAGAAGCCCCTAAACCAAGACATAGGGAGGATAAGAGGAGGTTGAGGCCTCTAGGCCTGACGGCTAGCCTGAAAGGGGCCTAAAACGCATATGTAGGGGTAGAATAGGTTGATGTAGGGCAAGAGGAAGAGGATGTTAGCCTTGGAGAGGCCGGATGAGGGCCTGGAAGGGATGAAACTCAAAACCCCAGCTTCAGAATTTTTTTCTCTTTTCAGATCTGAATTTTGCTACAAATTTTCTAATGGTTAACTTTGCAAAAAATTCTAGAGACTAGATCTTACCTTCAAAGGCCTAGATCTAGGCATGTTGCACGAAACTTCTAGGAACCCGACGTTTCGGGGTGTACCCGTTCTCGAAACTCCGAAACTTGGTTGAAACTCGGTCAAAACTCGACCATCATGTAATCATTTATGAGAGTTAATCCCTCTAAAGGTCTTATTCCCTCTTTTCTTGCAAGATAATGTGTTATTCACTTATTTATAAATTCCTTTTTGTATATATATACATATATGACATTTCAATTGACATTTCAGCCAAAATTTCCATTTTTTGGAGGCGATGTTTCTAAACGTACCTGTTTTGGAGCTCCAAAATGTTTCATCGCTTCGTTCAACTTAGGATATAGCTCTATTACAACTTCTTCTCTTGATTTCACCTGCAAAATACCCAAAACCCGAAATATATACAAAATCTCAAAACCCCAATTAAAATAATTTACAAAATAATTTTACAATTATACAAATATACAAGGGTTTTGAAAAACAAATTTTTGAGAATTAGTATTTTTATGGATATTTTCTTTGATAAATGGCTAAATTATACTTTAGAAACCCAATGCACACTATAGCCTTAGCGAAGATTAAATCCACCACATAAATATTCGGGATCCAAGCAAAGTTGGTTTTTACCTACAGTTTGTGAACTTGGAGACCAAGGACTAAAATACCTGCAAACAGTATGTATTTATCTCAAGAAAATCCATTAATCATATGGTGAATCAAATCATCTAAGATTAGCCCAAAACTATCAGTAGATTGATTTTATCTTCATCTAATGAAAAACAGATTTTATCATTTACCAACACAACATAAGAAAGCCCGTAGTCAGTACATAACACAAATCAACGAACATGGAACACCTTGAATTGCACCCCAAAGTCTTTATTATGATAGAAATAAAAGTTTCTAGCGGGAAAATAGTGTTACATCAATGCTTCGAAACCAATTTCTTAGCCAAAAATCAGATGGCTAGAGACTCAAATGTCTCTCTAATTTATAGATAAATCCTACAAGTGGAAAAAAATAACCTCTGGTTTGTTTGATCATTGTCAAAATAATCTCAGTCGTTGAAAAATACTTGATCATCTTTCAATTTTAGCCATTGAATTTTAATTTTTGAGGAATTTTCGAATTTATTACTTAATTCCATTTTTATTAGCTCAAAATTAATTATTTTGAGCTAATTTTCTCAAAAAATTGTCTTTGACACAACCACCAAGGTCCAAGGGTCCAATTTTTCTTGAAATATCCAATATTTCCTTGGTGGAGGACCTCCAAAAATTAATTCTTGTAAGACCCACGAATTTTTCCACTTGGAGAATTTAATTTCTCTAGACATTCAAGTTTGACACTAATTAATTAATTTTCTGGCTTAGTATTTAATTAAATTTTTGCCAAAAAATTTAATTAATTGACACTTGAGGGGATTAATTATTTTTCCACTCTCTAATATTTTAACCATGGTGTCTAAATATAAGGGATCATGCATTAGATTATTTTTTACATAAGATTTACAACTTCAACCCTCAAAGGGGAGATACCCGTTCATCTTAGACCCTCAAATTACATACCCAATCTGCGACACAATATGATCTAGTAGACCAAGTGATTTGTAATAAAATAATTTAGCCAACTAGCTTAAATTATTCCCAAATCACTTTTACGTAACACTCGACTAGAACACTAGGACTCACCTAAGACTTTGATGAAGAATTCCACCCTAGCTTTGGGTGAGGTTGGAGGGAAAAATGTTGCCGACCATCTGTGTTTAAAAAAAAATAAAATTAGTGAGATGAAAAACCTCCTAGAATGAAATTATCGCCAAAATAATAGGCTTACCTAGGTTGTTACATACATTTGTGGTCTTACTAGTATCATTTACATTACATAACTTGCAAAATAGGTTCACAATGACACATAAACTGCTGATAGATGATTTGATCCTATTTAAAACATTTGTACTTCCGCAAGCGATATGAGTCCCATGGTTGTCAACGTTTCACTTGTAGGGTGTCATAATGCTCTTCTAGTGGACTTGGGCCCCAATTAAGTTGCCCAACCCATGATGAAAACCATCTTCCAATCACACACAATGTTCAGTGCTGCATCTTCACCATGTTATGAAACCAACTCACAAAAATGTAGAAAATATAGATAAACGCTTTCAAAATAAGCCTCTTTGAGGGGGCAACCTCATTTACATTACACAAATGAACAATTCTTGGATGATACAAATGACAAGACCTCCTTTCTATATATAGGAATCTAAGGGGTCATAATATAATCAGAGCCGACATAACAATAATAATGTAAGGGCACAATAATAACAATAGTGGGCTTCTATGGGGCACAATAGTAACAATATGGGCACTACATGGGTACATCAATATAATAAGGGGGTTGTTACTAATAACAATAAGGGGTTACACTAGTAGTATAGGGGCCTAACA
>APFE031116753.1:61075-103330 GCA_000404065.3 Pinus taeda
GTTGGATAATAGAAATAGCACAAAATAATGCTTCCACATCCTCATCCTTTCTTGAGAGTGCATTTGCAACAACATTTTGCTTCCCTTTTTTGTAGATGATTTCAAAGTCATAACCCAACATATTTGTGACCCATTTTTCTGTTCTTCTCAAGATAACCTTTGTTCTAAAAAGTATTTAAGACTATCATGATCCATTTTTATCTTGAAGTGTCTTCCTATTAGGTAAGGTCGCCATTTCTTAAGTGCATGTAGTATTGCCAACATTTTCTTCTAAAAAAAAACAGTTCATCTCCCAACAAAGACGAGAGCTTTCCGCCCTCTTTACCCATTCCCCCAAGCAATTCTGGGGCGAGATCCTCCCCCGTCGCTCTCCTCCTCCCTCCGATCTCGACCCAGTCTCCATGTTCTCACACACCTCCCGTCTCTATGACATTCCTGGACAGTCCTAGATCCAGGTCACATCTCCTCCCCTCTCCTGCCACCTGTTCACTGATAAAGATGTCAGGGAAGCCATTTGGGCGATGAATAGCAGCAAAGCAGCGGACGAGGAAGGATTCCAATCCGAATTCTTCAAACAAGGCATCCTACCCTTAGTCGGATACCTGGCAGATCTCTTCAACCATGTGGTCCGAGAAAGGTTCCCCCCCATATGGTCCCACCATATTATATATCCCATCCATAAGTCAGGGGATACCTCTGACCCCAACAACTATAGGACAATTATGGTGGGCCATACATTCTCAAAACTCTATGCCACTATCCTCCATAGAAAGCTTTCCGGCGACTTTGAAGAAAGAGATCTCAGGGCCAGAGGCCAAGCTGGTTTCAGGCCAGATCATCATACCATTGACCACATTTTTACACTCCGTGCTGTGATCGAGGAAGCACGCCACTGGTCCTCGAAGGTGTACTGCTGCTTTGTGGACTTCCGGAAGGCTTTTGATTCAGTCCCGAGAAAGGATCTTCTACAGCGACTCAAAGACACCAAAACCCCAAACTCCTGGCTGATTGCTGTTATGCGTCTATACGAGTCTGTCCTGGGCCGTCTTCGCACGGTGGGGGGATTATCTGAGTTCATCCGGAGCACGATTGGAGTTAAGCAGGGGTGCCCACTCTGCCCCTCCTTATTTGGGATATATATTGATGAGCTCGAAGCCTTTCTGCGGGAACACATACAGGAGTCTGACGGTTGCTATCTTCATCAGGTTTTGATCTATATCTTACTCTTTGCAGATGAAATTGCACTCTTATCCTCATCACCAGAAGGTCTCCAGAGGCAGCTGGATGCGTTAGCCCTATTCTGTGATCTCCGGAAATTGTCAGTGAACCTGAGTAAGACAAAGGTAATAGTCTTCAACGGGACGAAGAAGTCTCTCTGGCTACACATACTTGGGAGTACAGTTTTCAGGCCCCCGGTTCAGTTTGCGGCCAGCTCTGCAACCTCGGATCAATAAGGGGTATGGCTCTCTGGCCATTTTAGAGAGACAATGTTTCCACCACCACGTCCAGGACATCTCGTCCAAATTGAGCCTTATGGACGCCCTGATCCGACCCACGGTCCTGTACGGATCATAAATTTGGGGCCCCTCCTTGCTTGAGTCTGATTGGGCAGCAGTTGAGAGAGTCCAAACCCTTCTCCTCCGACGTATTATCCGTTGCAAGCATACTATCCCACACCAAATCATACTGGCCGAGTTTGGTGCGCATCCCTTCCGTCTTGAGACAGCCTTCAGACTGGTCTCTTTTCTTCACCGAGCCCGGGGCTTCATAGATACATTGAAAGGACGCGAAAGGTACCCTTATCTAGCCTACTGCTCTTCTGAAGCCATCAACCGCACCCAACCAGGAAAAGCCAAGTGTTGGTACACAGGGGTCTCGAAGTTCCTCGAGGCAGTGGGACTCCATATAGATCATCTGCCCCCCTTCGGTATTCCCTGAATGCCCCCAGAGGGCTCCCCCCCAGGCAGGAACTAAACAAGATCATCAAGGAAGACATCTACAGGCAGTTTATCCAGGTCACATGGATTAACCCCCGGGGGGCCTACGCCCAAAGATGGCGTTCTATGCAGAGCACTTCTTGAGTATCAGAGACGGGCTTATAGTTCGCCCCCAGTACTCGCTTCGACATTGGATGCATGCTCTTCGGATCCCCCTCGGGCAGTTCAGAGTTGGATCACATAGGCTTCGGGTAGAGACAGACCACCAGATAGAGAGAGTTGACAGGACTTGCCGGCTATGCCATACACAGGAGGTGGAAACCGAATGGCACTTCATCTTCGGTTGTTCGATATATTATGAGATCAGAGGTCGCTACCACTGTCTGTTCAGAGGACCACAGAACCTATCCAGCTTCTTCAGCTACACGGACCAGAGATGTGTCGCACTTTACATCCAGGAGACTCTAAAGCATCAGGAGCATATCCTCCAGCCTCCCGTCCGACCCAACACTACTCGTCAGATCACCTCTTTCTTCAGCATACTCCCCTCAGCCCGAGGAGTCAAGAGATCAACCAGTCCGAGTACCGATCAGTCCGACTCACACAGATCGACAGACCCTCGTTCAGTTAAGAGGAGAGGCCCCTTACTTACGAGGGCCCAGCAGCAGAACCGTTCCAGGCATCTCCCCGAGAGGCGGCCCAGGACCATTAGATCATAGAGACAACACAATGGGAGGCAACCAGCGCCCACCGCTTCAAACCAGCAAACCTTGCTGAACTACCCACAACTCTTTTCTCTCGGCCTCGGATGCTAGGAGTAGCGGACTCCCACATCCGAGTCCCCAGGGTCTTCTTCACCAGTGAGACTACGACGCAGTCTAGAGATCAACAGGCGTGGCCAGGATCGGAGCTCCATTCGCTCTTCCCAACTCGCCTCGTTTTTAGTTTTCAGTTTCTATCTTCCTTTCAGCATTTGTCTTTCTGAGGAGACCGATTGGTTCTCCTACTGGGCACGACCCCCTTATGTAACCGACAGTCCCTTTGACCTACTTTGTGGTCATTCGTTGGACATTAATAAAATTATCTTATCTTATCTTATCTATCTCATAAATTTACTTCCAAGCATAAGTCTGGTTGATAGAGAGATAGGTATCTATCCATCTTTGCTTGAGAAGCTTGCTTTTAATAGTACTTAAAACTGTGACCTTGCAGTCATTAGAGCCACAACTCTCTACAGCGCGGGAGGCACCAGGTATGTTAGATTTTTAGGAGAGGTATCGTTAATCACACCTTAATGTGCTTCGCCTTATTTTCTCTCTGCCAATTACTACGAAATCAGGCTCAACACAGGAAGGATCGAAGAATTCACATTTAAGTAGGCATTTTACTAAAATTAACCAAGATTCTTGCATCTCACAATTAGTTTTAGGATCTAAATTTCATATAAGATAGTCATTCATCTTAGCAGCAATTGCTAGTCGATTACTTGGTCTTAATTCACTAGCAAGATCGTTGACTCCATAAGGCATTGGTATCAATCGTTTAAAATTAATCAAATCCTAAGTCTTGCTAAATTTTAATCAAGTACTCGGTCGCTTCACTGTGTCTCTCGAACTGGTTGGTTCCCAACTAGTTCTTCTTCATTCCATTTTTCCATAAGGTCTACCCCCCTTAGCCTGTTGTAGGGAGATAGCTTAAACGGGGAGATTGGGGATCAGGGTGACAGCCCCCGATCTTGTCGTTGTCGTGGTGCCTAGACATTCTGTGTGACAATAGGAATATCACCCACAAAATGATGGGTAACAGGTCCCACATAAGGTGTTGGGAAAGATGACACCTGAGGAGGAATTTACAGGGAAGAAGCCAAAAGTAGGTCATTTCAGGATTTTATGTAGTATTGCTTATTGTCACGTTATAGGTGAGAAGCATACCAAGCTAGATTCAACTATACAGAAAGGGTATTTCATTGGTTGCATGAAACATCCAAGCTATAAAATATTTATATTCCAGGGATTCGAAAGATCATTGTGAGATGGGACAAAAACTTTAAGGAGAAGAAAGCCTTCAATAGGTCTCGTGAGTTTCCAGTAGTTGATAAGAGTCACTAGACAAAAGATCCAAGGGTTGAACAACAACCTCAAGTGCAAGTCACAAGTACAAGTACTGTGACTAGTACATGCATAGGTACAAGTGTTGAGGACAGTTTGCAGAATATGGAGCAACAACATCATGAGGATCTTGAAGCTCCACACACTTTAGTTGGTAGGAGGAACCATGAGGTGATTCAGACATTGATGTTGATTTTGGGTAGCATCGAATGTGCTCTAGCTCCGAATTTTTTTGGAGGGGCTAGAATACATGAGATCTCTAGAACCCAGAAATCATTTGGAGAAATTCCACTCGGATGAGGAGTTACTAAAATAATTAATATTTTTAATGGGTTTTGATGAGGCTCATCAATGGGTAAAATATATGGACCTTAATGCACCTCCAGCTTACTAAAATTAACTCTTCCCACAATTCTTTACATGTTTTAATTATATTTTTTTAATGAGATGAGTAAAAGTAAGATGTCATGTCTAGTGGTCTAATGTGCATTGATTGCAGGTTTTGGGAGCAAATTGTGGCTAATTAGGGTGCACGAACTTGAATGAGACAAGTAGGAGAGATTATAGGAGATAGGATCTCCCTCCTTAAATCCTCACTCACTTGAAGATCCCTCAATCAAATCACACCAGCTCGGAGTTGCACGCAGCCAAGTCACGAGGATCATTGGTAGCCAAGCCAGTGACATTTAAGAACCAATTAATCTCAGGATTGGGAGTCAAGCCTCCCTAGATTTAAGGAAGTTGTTGGAAACTTCAGTTGTATAAATAAAGAGGCCTAGAGCCTCATTAGGATTCGGATTTTTTGTGCAAGATAGCTAAGCAGTTTTCGAGTTGATGGATTGTGACCAAACACTTTTATGTATTTTTTATGTGTTGATGAAAATAGCAACATTCCCTTGATCCAGTACTGAGTTGACTCAAAGGGCTGAAGCTCTTGGTTTAGGGTCCAACCCTAGCAGGAGAGGTTCCTCATACTGTACTTGTATGCTTAGGTTATCTCATAGTTAGTTGTTAAACTGATTTTGGTGTTTTTAAATTGTAAGTATTGGTATATTTGATTAGTTTGCTTCCATTTGTGAATAGATCTAATAGTAGCATTATAGAGATAATAAAATATTCAAAAAAGGCTGATAACAGGTGGATTTTACCTCATTCCTCCCTTCCAGGGACCATGGCTTGAGGGACAATGCCCATTCAGCCCAAAAAAAGATAGAATTCTGATTTCTTATGAAATTAAGGGTTTTTCTGCTAATTAGGTCATCATCTTTCAGTTTAGAAGATAGGATGCAATTGACATTTCTGATATCTTAGGTATTGAATTAGATTTCATATTGCTTTCATAATGGTTTCAAGCATTCCCATGCATAAAATTGGCAAATAAATGATGGAAATTTTGTTTTCTTCTATTTTAGTAACCCTTCTTGTTTTGAGATGAATTTATGGATAAATGCCAACAATGATGTGTATGTTGCAGGAGTTTCTACATTGCAGGAAGACCTCATATCATTAGCGTTAGCCTAACCATATCCACCCATGATTGCCAAAAGCCACTAAGTTCTCAATTTGGATTCTCGTTTTACAAGGAAAACTAGCCACGCTTCTTGAGTAAATCCAACCATCGTAAAGCTTTGGTTTGAGTTCTATGTGAGTGCCTACCACTTCCTTGCCTTATTTCCTCCTTACCCACCTTCTCCAAGCTCCATACCACCTTTCAAACCACTCCCTACGCTTTCGGCTTGTTCTTGTAGGAAAACAGGAGATCCTATAGGTGAACTAGGACATCCTGTAGGAAAACCTGTAGTGGTCTGTTCTGAGCCCGAATTGTGAAAAAACATCACTAAAGCTAGGAGTAGACCCCTGCGTTCCTGCAAATCCATCTGACCCATTGCACTCATCTCCCTCCACACCTATCTCACCTGCCATGCAACTAAGAAGGATTAGCATTTACATTTTTACAAAAAGATAAAAAGAAAAAGTCTTTATATTCATTCATGCACACAACAGTTAAGTCTTTATATTCATTTAAAATTTAATTCTTTGTGTGGCATAATAATAGATCTAGCTAATTAGAGCCTGCAGTTTGTAAATTTTGTAATTATTTTTCTAACGTGAGTTTTTCCAGGTTTTAGTTTTTATCATTGTATATATCATTTGGGTGTTTTCTTGTTGTCGTGCAGCTACATATTTGAGGAAGAAATTTGTGTAGAGTCCAAATATAGGCCCTGGAGGGTAAGATCTAGATCTCAGGGGTTTATCAAAATAATTTTCAAGGGACATTATTCAAAAATTTTGCAGTCCAAGGGTTTCAAAAGTTTTAAATCTGGAAATTTTTATAAGGGTTTCAAGGAAATCTGAAGCAAAAGGATTCAACATTTTAATTAGAATTTCTGGTAATGTTTTAAAGTGTTTTCTAGCTACCATTTATTTGTTGATTGAGTTTTTTGAACTGCTGCATGGGATCTTTCTTTTATTTTTTGCAGCAAAAAGTTTCAATTTTTTTAAATAGAATCTTCTATTCGCCATCCTCTTCCATTGTCCATCTGCTGCTTACAAAAACGCTGCTAAAAAAACTGGCTGCCAAAGCAAGCCTTCCATTGCCGTTGTCTAAGACTACGTTTTTATTTTTGTTGCAGCCTTCATCCCTTGCAAAAAACACTTCTCCATCTCCATTGGAATCCCCTCGTTCTGCTACCATACCGTGTTGCAACGCCTAAACCCTCTTTCCTCTTTCCATCCGCAGCTGTCCTCTTGACCTACGTCCTCTCCCTTCCTTCCAACTCTTCTCCATTTCTGTGGATTCCGAAAACCCTCCATTGATGTAGCCTTCTCTCATCCCTAGTCATTCCAAGCTTCAAAACCCACAACCATTTCTCTGTTTGTGTCTGGAGCATTCGAAGCCCCTCCCACGGCCATCTCTCCTCTACGTGAGACGGCAGCTCCATCGCCCTCGTAGACCTGCAATAAACCTTCTCTCCACCCTTGTCGTCATTGTTTTCTCCTCCATCGTCATCCCTGCAAGCATATAACTCGTTTTCCTTTTCTTTATTTTTTGTCTTTATCCTTAGTTTATTTGTTAGGGTTGGGTTTCATGAATTCTATTTTTTTATTTTTTGTTTGTTTTTCTTATTTTGTGGATTTATTTATTTCTGATTTAATTTAGATTTCACTTTTTTTATGACTTTGTGCTTTGATTTTTTAGGTTTTATTTTTTGATTTCATTTTGTTTATGTTAGGATTTATTTAATTAAATTTTATTTTTATTCTTGACTTTTCAACTTGTTTATTCTGATTTTTTTTCTTTTGGTTTTGTTTCACATTTTTTTTTTGAGTCTTTGATTTTTGTTTCGATTTTGATTTCATTTAAAAGCAATCTAAAAAATTAAAAAATCTAAAAAAAAAAATTGGGTGATTTTGAAATTGGTAAGGAATTAAATGAAAAGAGGCATTTGATCTTTACATTTAAGAAATTTTTATAATTTTTTTGATTTTAATTGAGGTCTTTTGATTTGATTTTTGGTCACATTAAAAATTTCATTTGCCACATTAAGTGTTGCTTCATAAGCTTAAAATTTACCTAAGGGATAATTAACATTCAAATTTAAAGTTCCTTGGTGCCTTTGGTGTTAAGTGCAAAATTTTAATTTTAATGGTAGTGATTTCTCTATTGTTAAGTGCGATTAATGTTTTAAAAATCATATTGACTATAGGAGAAAGATAAATTCTTCTAAAATTTGGGATTTAAATGCTAGGAAATCTTGCATGATAAAGTTTTGGGCGTTGACATTTAATTGTTCATGATCGTCGCTTTTCCACATTTATAAACTGCTCGGGTTAACTTGTTTCTGTTTAGTCTATGGTTAATTGAATATAAAGGCACTGGTCTATAATCATTTCTATCTTGTGATTGTGTCTTATTTGTATTAATTGTTTAATCTATCCATCTCACTTGACCAAGATTTGTTCTAAATTCATCAATTTGTCCATCTTTAAGTCTTCTAGAGCTTGTGTTTCACAGGCTATTTTCATTCATTCACCTTAGGGACTACCCGGCTTGACTTATCTAGGAGAGAGTCTAAACAGAATGAGTAAGGATTAGAGTGACAACCCTTACTCTGAGTGTTGCCACGATGCCTAAACACTTTGTTTGACAACAGGGGGTAATCACACCTATATCATACACATCATGCTCTCATCCCCTGGAGCCGTGAGTAGTAAAATAAAAGAAAATGAATAAAATGCAAAAGGAAAATGAAGAAGGGTGGAAAAACAAATGTTGGGGTAACTCATGTATGACGAGTTCTCCCTCCTACATTCATACACCCAAATATGTGGACACCCCTGATCATTACCACCCTTGAGCCCATGTCATTTGGCCTTGAGACCCTTGTGTCTCCTTACACCTCATCATTATCCACATGACACCTACCACTTGAAGGATGAACCTTGGACATGTGCTTCCCTTTAGGGGTTGGGAACACCTAATAGGGTAGTTTATTAACTAATCCTACCAAGAGAGGTAATACCATTACATGCTCAAGGCCCCAAATATCGAAGGGAAACCCACTATGAAGTGTCCACTCTTCCCTTGATTAAAAATCTTATTCACTCAATTGCACTGTATCTGAGGTTGAGGAGACACATTGGATCTTATACAGGATTTATAGGTGGTTTCAATTTGGGCTTGGCCTCCCTATACAGGATCCAAGCCCACCAGAGGATCATATTGACACTTGTAGGGGAAGCGTTGAGAGCCATGGATTTCCATCTTGTGATGGAGTATTATCACATGCCATGGGAAGCCTTAGCACCTTCAACAACGTGTTCATTTACCCACATTATATGCGAGATGATGTGCTTGGACCAGCAGTGCCCCCAATTGGCTTGGCATTGTATACAAGGTTTGGCAGCTGAGTTGAGGCCTAGAGGAGGTTTGTCTCATGTTTGAGACATGTGAGGGAAAACACCATCTTCCATGCCCTCATTTGGAGTAGTCTATAGGCTTATTTACACCAGGAGATCCATGAGATCACTACTTGTGCCCTAAGTCACATGACACGAGGACACGAGACACGCAGGACACGTAAATACGAGTATTCAATATGAAACGCAATGACCTGGAAACAGGACACAGGGGACACGTTTTATATATATTTAATAATATATATATATACACACCGAAATATAGTTTTTTATCCATATTAAATTGCAGGTTGCAGCTTATCTAATCAAATTAAAATATAATTACTTCTCAAAGTTCATAATTCACTTTAAAAAAATAATAGAATCAAAATTTTGCTATTTAGAAATTTAGAAGTGATATGCTTGGTCTTGATTCTTGAATATTCAATGTTCATTGTTCATGTACAACTTACAAGCACATAAGAAAATAACTAAAGTCTAATCCTATTGATTTCCTCTGCCCCTCTTGCGAGAAAATGCCACAACTTTCCCTTTCCCTCTAGATGTAGATGCTGGTGTAGGTGGAGTTGGCAGTGGAGTTTGCTATGCTCTAGAAGCTGAAGAACTATAAGTAAGAGCTATAGGAGGTAGACCACGTCCTCTACTGGTGGCAGGGGTAGCCCAGGCAGGTGGTGTCACCTGGAAACATTACAATCTCCCAATTCTGAAATCCTGAAAAACTGATAAGTGTGCTGCATTTTGAATGAAATTTAAAATTCTACTTTCTCCATATGAAATCCAATGAGGTTGGAACCGCTCTCAAACATCCTGAGTCATTTCATGGTAATGTTAAAAATTTAAGTAAAAGGATGAAAATGAAGATTAAGGAGAATGTCACTTTTACTTTAAGAACTTAACATTACCATGAATAGCATATCAATACTAGGGCCTAGACCTGATCACTAAGTTGCCCCACTCAAAAATTATTTGTTTCTTTCAAAAAGATTTGCAGCTTATGCAGGGAATGTTTTCTATCAACAGAATACGCGTTTTCCAGATGCAGGACATGACGAAAACCGACGAATACGTTTTACATTTTATAGGACACGATGAAAAACGTTTTCGACACGTTTTAGGGTCGTTTTCGTGTCTGACACGTAAAATATGGGACACGGGACTTTGGAGGACGTGTCCTGTGACTTAGCTTGTGCCCTAGAGCAACTTTGGAGCGCTACATGATGTCTTACTTGGATATCAAGGGGCCACCCCCTTGACCATCATTCATGGATCCCTCTTCTTCATCATGGCACTTGAGTACTCGATTAGGCCTTCAAACAACCCTCCTACACCATTGCTACATCATTTCGGCTTCATTTTGGATGGCTTATCTTACACTTTAAGAGTTGTTTGGTGGGCATGTCACCAAAGTGATGCTATATTGTACATTAAAATACTTTTAGGGAAATCTTAGGCTAATTTGAACTCTTAGAGGCTCATATAAATAGAGTTAAGCCTCATTAGTATCAAACATCATCATCACACTTGAATCTATTTCTCTTGAGGAATTTCACACTTTTCTCTTAGTGGTCTATTGGAGATCTCTTGATGCATTTTGATATATTTGGAGTTGAAATTTCGTTCTTTCTTGGAACCATCTTCATGATATTGGATTGGATATATCTCTTGTTATCTTATAAGTAAGCTTGTTGAAGATTTTTGCATGAAAAATGTCTAATGTGTGGAATTACTGCAACTAACTATTTGTTTTGTGCCCTAATTTATTGAATATCATTGTGAAGACTGTTAGATTGTGAAATTGCACATGTTCCTCATTGAATAACAGGTAGATGAATGTTCCTAGTGGATTGAAATTTGATTTTCCTCCATGGAAGTCCATAGATCTTAGGTGGGTAAATGTTAAAGAGTGGTTGTTAGGGCATTACGTTTTAGCCTCCTTGAAGACAATTTCGACCAAATTTCAAATTACATAGACTTCATAGCCCAACGACTAGGCACTGATCCAAGAAATTTAGCGATTACCCTCTCCTTTCCCTTTCTTTTTCTCTTCTCAAAATTTTGGCCCCCTTTTCCTAGAAGAATAGATAGGGAACCTTGTGAAATCATTTGGAGGGCACATTTTTCAAATTCATCTGGATAGGGATCTGTGTTGATGTTTTCTCTAGAGGATCACAAATTTTGAAGCAATTCTCACAGTGGAATCTCAATATATTTGGTGCCCTAGTGGTTGTCCTAAAGAGGTAACCTAAGTAGTCCTTTGACAAGGTGGATTTCTTGAAGGTAGTATGAGCTTGGTATTCATTTAAATAAATCATAAGAACCCCTTTACTCTGTCTTACCTTGACCTAGAAAGTGCTTTGGAGGGAATTTCCTCACACGATTATCCTAAAAACCCCAGGTCTATTGTAATCCCTAGCTATGTTTATCAAGAATAGCGAAAGCCTATTTTAAGGTATATAATCATATTTCAAAGCTTCTTGAGAGGTCTTATGTCATATTGAGGGTCTTGATCCTCGACATACACATTATTGTTGAATATCCTTAATCCTAGGCCTTGATTCTCCTCTTAGGTCTTTCTTGGAGAGCCTTTAGCTTCTCTTGAAGCATTAAGCCTTAACTGAGCCTCTCCTTGAATGGGCCTTGGAAATCACTTATACCTTGTCATTGATTCCATCATTTTAGGTGATTTCCCTCATATCGGGACTCCTCCATCAGTGAAAGTCCGTAAAGAGCAGGGAACATTGACTAAGGTGAAAGTGGGTCCTTGTCCTATTGTTATCATTTGGTCTAGTAGTTGAATCTTAGGTACCCCTAGATTGTGTGGCAAAAATACCCTTGTCTACACTTATAGTAACTAATTAGAGGAAGCTTGATGCATCCAAAAAGAAGAAAATAGGCCGCACTCTATATAAATAACTTATTGGCTCTCTTATGTATCTGGTCAATACAAGGACAAATATTTGCTTTGTAGTCAATTCTCTTAGTCAGTTCATGGTGGAATCAAAGAGAGTGCATTGGATAGTAGGAAAGCATGTGTTGCAATATCTATGAGGTATAATTGAGTATGGGTTGAAATATACTCAGCCAGATGGTGTTAGGTTGTTTGGCTAAACTAATGCAGACTGGGTAGGTAATGTACTAGATCAGAAAGTCATTTCAGGGTGTTGCTTTAGGATGGGATCAGGGGTTGTCTCTCACTACAGCAGGGAGTAGAAGTTTGTTGCATTACGATCTATAGAAGTTAAGTACATGACAACAAGCATGGCAACATGTGAGGCCATATGGCTTCAAAAGCTGTTAGTGGCACTGTTTGGTCAAGAGATAGAGTCGACCATCATTCACTGTGACAATTAAAGTTGCACCAAACTATCTAAGAATCTAGTATTTCATGATCAATCGAAACATATCTGTTGAAATATGTAACTAGGTTTGGTCTTCATAATGACACATGTAATCATGATTTTATGTATTGGATGTAATGAGAAAATAAATTTATTATTGATCTTGAGACATGGGTTTCATGCTCAAGGGAAATTTGTTTTTAGGTTAAGCTCCCATTGTGAGCTCTTAGGCTTGTCATAAAGTCAAGTGAGTCATTGTCACGTATGAAAGAAGCATTTGGGCATGTTACATATTGTAAGAAGAATTTATTTATGTCTAAATCAAGTCAAAGAACTCTCCAAAGACCAAGTCATATTGCAAGGAAAAAGTCGGCCTTCACAAGCATCAAGTCGGCCTAGAGACTACTACAAGTCAACCTAAAAGCATGGAGGAGTCTATATATAAGAGGAGTCGGCCTCACTTAAGGAGGCATTCATTCATGATCATCAAGTTCTATCTAAGCAAGAAGGAGTCAGCAAAAAGCACAACAAAGGAAGATATAATTCTCATAAGAAGAAATCAGAAGTCTTGCATCCGTTTTAGGGCTCAAATATGTCACACGTGCGAAGAAGTATTAGGGCATCCACTTGTTCCAGAAGGAATGAATTGTAGACCTTAAGGAGGCTGAATCAAGTCAAGGGAAGAGAGTATCTTGCAGGTCGAAGCCACAAAGAGACTTGCTCAAGCTAAGCGAAGATTGAAAAGGGCTAAAATTTCCCTAAGTTTGCCACACGTGCGAAAGGAACAATCCATTGTAGGAGGCCGAGAATTACAGTCAAGGAGGCTGAGAATTTCAGACTAGTGTTCCAGGAGCGAAGGCTAAACACTGAAGAGGAGACTGAAGTTGAATTAATAAAGGGTTAACTTTGACTTGAGGCAAGTGAACTTGGTCTTGGAGAAGTTCTTGGTCAAGGGTCTAGGTCTTGGAATTCATCAAATTGAAGATTCTATAAGAAGAGGAATTGTTGATTTTGGGGTAGTATCAGATGTGCTCAAGCCATGAAAATTGGTGGAGAGGCTAAGGCACATGAGATCTCCAAGTCCCAGAAATCGTTTGGAGAAATTCCACCGGGATGAAGAGATATTAAAATAATTAATATTTTTAATGGAGTTCTTAAGTCTAAACTTAGGAAAATTAAAATATTGACGTGTATTAATATAAAATGGGTGAGAAAGTTATAATAGACGAGGATCAAGCCAGATCTAATCTTAACCATTGATTAGGGACTTAATCTCGGTTGTTGAATCATCAACAGGAAAAGTATAAGAGGAAGTTTGAGGGTCAGTTGGAGATACACCAGGAGAGATCAAGAATTTGATTTTCTGGGGCTGGGTTTGCTGAGGAAATTGAGTTAGAGATCAGTTGTAGTGAGGGACAATTCAGCAAGGGATTTTGATCCAAGGTTGAAGAAAACATATCAGAGAGGTAGCAAAGTGTGGGAAGAGGTAGCGCAGAGCCAAGGAGGGTTCATGTAGACGCTAAGGATGCCAGCGCAGAGGACGCAGAAGCCGTAGAGGCAGATGCAAAGGTCGCAGAAGCCATAGAGGCAGATGTAGAGGATGAATAGGCTGACACAAAAGCCACAGACGCTGACGCAGACAACGCAGAGGGCTGTATATGCTGATGCTAGGTTGAAGAGGTTGCGCTGAGAAGGTTCTGTGGGACAAACTAAGAGTGGATCAGCCGGGAGAGGGTGACACAGTTCCAGAGGAGTGCTTGGAGCAGCTTTTGCTATCCAGCACAAGGAATAGTTAGAGTCACTGTGGGGATGATCATCCGGCTGTTGATTTGCTGGAATATATGTCTTGGGATAGAGGTACTACTGCCACGGATATTCTCTGAAGGGTGAGCCATTTCTGGCACCCTTGTTATATTTAGAAGTCTGCTTAATAATAAAACCTTCTATATGTTGCATTGGTTTTCCAGCATTTGGTTGTTCCTGGGACAATTGTCCAAAAATAACGGTGTCCCTTGTGGTTTTGTCTCAGTTTATTTCAGTTGTTGATCTGTATATTTGTGAAGGCTGCAATTGTGTTTACTTCGATGTTTATGTTATTAAATAACTTGTTAATGTAAGTAGGAGATAGTAAACCAGATATTGTAGTTTGGGTTTCTGATGTGTTAGATTCAGGAATTTTCACATGGTATCAAAGCAATTGCAGATCAAAGAGGACTGAAGATACCAGCCGAAGAAATATGAGAATTTGTAGCAGAGAATCAGCCGTCCTAAGAGACATCATTGTTCCAGAGCTGAAGAGGCAAGAGGAGGAGTGACGCAGTGCAAAGAGGGTGATGCAGAGGTTCACATAGAGCCCGCCTCAGCATTCTGAGCCAGGAGAAGGGCTAGCGCAGAGGCAGAGAGGGGCAAAACAGGCTCATGCAGAGCCACATCATCCTTCTCAACCAGGGAGGATTGATGCAGTTGGTCGGGAGGAGCAGATTTAGCCTACACCGAGATTGTGTAGAGCCTGAAGGGCTCAGGTTCTTCAGTGGCCGGGGCTAAGGGAGTTGTGCAAATTGTGATTTGAGGAGTTGGTGGGACGTTGTTTCTGTCTGTGTAGAACAATGTCTAAGGAGACGAAACCAAGGTAAAGGGAAGCACTACCTCGATAGATTTCTAGCCAAGAAATCTAGATCCGAGTTGTAGCAGCAAAGGAGGATTGGAGAGGAGTGATTCGACAATTGGCTAGAGGATTTCTAGGATGGAATTCGAGACTCAGAGGGAGCCTAGAAGAGGAGCAGAGATGGAAGTAAATGGATTGAGGGATTAGGACAGATTGGACGGGGCTTCTAATTTTGTCAACTGGAAGGCCAGGACCCTGGAAATCCTAGATAAACATCACATCAAATACTATGCCTTGAAAACTGTAGCTGTCCCAGTTAACCCGAATGCAAATGAGAAGTATGAGGAGACCTAGGCAAAGGCGAAATGCATGATCCTGTTGTCGCACAGATTGTCACGACAACGCTTAGACCGGGGACTATCACCCTGATCCCCGATCTTTCCGTTTAAGCCTGTCTCCCGCAGCTAAGGGGGGTAGACCCTATGGGGATGAATGAAGACCAACTGTGGACCAGTTGGGTTGGGAGACAGAACAAGGCGATTTAGCACTTGATTGATTTAGCAATTAATGTACTAGTGCCTTATGGAGTCAATGATTAAATGATTATTTATTAAATATTGCAGAAGTATAAACCATGTAAAACAATCATTTATCATCAAATAACCCAAATGATGTAAGATATTCAACAAATGCACAACGCCTTAACGATGATCCAGCAATTAAACTTCAAGAAAAATTAAATGCTTTAAATGATCATAAAATTTAAATGCTGACCAGTTACCACTTTCTCATAGCTAACTTCAAAATAAACATTAAGTGCATTTAACTATAGAGAAATGGAACATAGAGACACCAAAAATGAATTTTTCAATTTATATATTATATATTATATATTTAATTTTATTATTATTTATTTATTTTTAATTTTTTTATTTCTTAGATTTATTTAATTATTTATTTGCGAACTTAGCTTTGGAAAATTACCTAGACCTATGGCTTAGGACTTTGAGGGACTAAAACATTTTCTAACCCTCAAGACATTTTACATCATGACTTTTACAATTTTACATCTCAAGGGGGAAAACCCATTTGACATAGACCCTCATAGACCACCCAGTTTTGTGACCAAATATAATCTAGCAGATCAACACACTAGGATTCCCCTAAGATTCTAATGGCAAAATTCATTCTGGATTTGGGGTTAGGCTGAAGGAAAACTTTTCCAATCATGGATCGGTGAGACAAAAAACCTTTCGGAACGTAGATTATCACTAGAAAATTAGGTCCACCTAGGCAATTTATATACATGACTCAGATTTGCTAAGATTATTTACAATTTACACATGCAGACTGGGTTTACAACATAACATCATCAAGTCGACGATGAATGTTGAATGGCACGGACACGTCAATCAAGCGCTACCCCTTTTGCGAAGAAAACGGGGTGTACTGCTATGGGTAGTTGACACGTAATGGTCAACAGATCCTAGACGGGGTCAAAGATCATGTCATACCACATATCGCTGAAAAGAACACAACAACACAATAGCATGATGGCAGGTGTCGAGTGGAGCAAGGTGTGATGGAGCGACAAGGCAGGGCTAAGGTGCAGAAGTTTGTAGCAGCGCCATAGAGGTTTTAGCAGTGCAAGTGGCACAAAGGTGTTTGTAGCAGTGTAGTGTCAGCAGAGGGAGCACAATATAGCAACAGAGGTAGCTTCAACATCACGAGGCTTCCAGACTGACCAGGATGTCAGTACTTGGGTGAAGTTAGTTACCTACTTCTTGGTAACTGAGTGCAGTGTAGCATTTAGCAGTGGCAGTGCTATGGGCAGGATGAGGCAACATTTTGAGAGGGAGCTGCAATACAGATGTAGCAGTGGCAGTGGCAGTGTCATGGGCAGCAGTACAGGCAGCAATAGTGCAGGGGATGTGACGCAGCAGGCCAAACAGCATCATAGGTACCGATGCGGAGGATCAATGTGATGCTTCTATGGTGGGTCATTACTAGAGCACATTCCTCGCTAAGAGGGAGTGTTGATTTTTTGGTAGCATTGAATGTTCTCTCGCCATGAAAATTGTTGGACAGGCCAAGGAACATGAGATCTCTAAGACCCATAAATTGTTTGGAGATATTCTACCCAGATGAAGAGATATTAAAATAATTAATATTTTTAATGGGGTTCCTAAGTCTAAACTTAGGAAAATTAAAATATTAATGTGTATTAATATAAATAGGGTGAGAAAGTTCTAAGAGACGAGGCTCAAGCCAGATATAATCTTAGCCATTGATTAGGGACTTAATCTCGGCTGTTGAATCATCAACAGGAAAAGTATAAGAGGAGGCTTGAGGGTCAGCTGGAGACACACCAGGAGAGATCAAGAATTTGATTTTCTGGGGCTGGGTTTGCCGAGGAAATCAAGTTAGAGATTAGTTGCAATGAGGGGCAGTTCAACAAGGGGTTTTGATCCAAGGTTGAAGAATACATATCAGAGAGACAACAAAGTGTTGGAAGAGGCAACATAGAGCCAAGGAGCGCTGACGCAGAGGCTAAGAAGGCCAGGGCAGAGGACGCAGAAGCCATAGAGGCAGATGCAGAGGATGCAGAGGCTGATGCAGATACCGCAGAGGGTTGTAGAGGCTGACGCTAGGCTGAAGAGGTTGCGCTGAGAAGGTTCTGTGGGACAAACTGAGAGCAGATCAGCCGGGAGAGGGTGATGCAGTTCCAGAGGAGTGCTTGGAGCAGATTTCGCTATCTAGCACAAGAAATAGTCAGAGTCACTGTGGAGTTGATCATCTCGCTGCTGATTTGCTAGAATATCTGTCTCCGGATAGAGGTACTACTGCCGAGAATATTCTCTGAAGGGTGAGCCATTTCTGGCACCCTAGTTGTATTAAAAAATCTACTTGATAATAAAACCCTCTATATGTTGCACCAATTTTCCCGCATTGGGTTTTTCCGTGGACAATTGTCCAAAAATAATGGCGTCCCTTGTGTTGTTGTCACAGTTTATTTCAGTTGTTGAGCTGTATATTTGTGAAGGCTGCAATTGTGTTTACTTCGATGTTTATGTTATTAAATAACTTGTTAATGTAAAGAACAAGTAGGAGATAGTAAACCAGATATTGCAGACTGTCGTAGGGGTTTCTGATGTATTAGATTCAGGAATTTTCACATGAATTTTGTGGGTTTTTCCTGTCACGATTGGAAAGGTTTTGGGCCTAGCTAATAGCCTATATCTTGTGTCCTTTGTCTTATTATTCTTTATGGTTTGGTAGATGTTTGATGAATTACATGTTAATAAGAAACACGTTAAAGAAGAAGCTAATAAAAATAAGTAAAAATATATCACAAACAATTATCAAGTAAGAGAAGTCACCCACTAATGCTACCCCTAGATTTCTCAACATGGTATCAAAGCTAAGGTGACATGACAAGGAAGGGTAGTTCAATAAAGGGCACTCATAGACAGAAGCAATAAAAGATCATCAAAGGCATCAATCATCAAGAAGGACCTCTCACCTCAAGAGCACTTCAAGGACAAGGATCACATCATAATCTTGAAGGAAGTCTAAACCCTAGTTCATTCGAAGAAGGCATCTACACTTGAAACATTCTTGAGATCCTCGCTCCATCATAATATCAAAGAAGAAGAACTGATAAGCCCCTACCTCTACTGAAATTGAAGAGGTCTTCAAATCGAAGCAATTTTTAAACCTAATCATCCAAGGGAAGCAAGATCAAGGACATTGTCATCATCATCAAGGATTCAAGGTGATCTCCCTCTTTTTGGGTTAAGGATCACTTTTGAGAGAAATCAACCTTTTCAAGAAGAAATATTCTATTACCATATCACCATCAAACTCAAGAAGGAAGCAGATTGAAGATATTGTCATCAAAGAGTATCTTCACATGTAAGTATCTTTACGTCCACATCTGAATCTATCAAAATTTATTTTTGCAGGGAGAGCAACAAATTGGTTGGGTCATCAAACTTTCTTTCATGGAAAAAGAGGACTGGTTTAATCCTCATAGAAAATGAAGTTATGGAACACGTTAAGGGCTCAATCACAAAACCTCCGAAGGAAGAAGCTCAAGCTCTGGCAAAGTACATGAAAGGGGAAGTAAGGGCTCAAAGGATTCACATAGAATCCATCAAGGATCCCCTCATTCCCCATGTATCAAAATTAGAAACATCAAAAGAAATATATGAAAATCTTGTAGAATTATTCTCCACAAGCACTGTAGGAGAAGTGATCGCGTTAAGGAAAGAACTCTACAAGATGAAGATATCAAAAGAAGAAGGAATAGCCTCATACTTTATGAGGGTGTCAGAAATAAGAGACCAACTCCAAGAGTTGGGAGAAATAATGTCTTACAAGGAAATGACTACCATAGTGCTCAATGCACTACTAGAGGAATGAGGCAATGTCATATCAAGCATCTATGGGAAGAAGGAAGCTACTTCATTCAATGAACTATGGTCATTGTGAAAAATCAAAGAAACCAGGCCGAAGGAAAAAATTGATGTAGGATCAGGCGAGCAAGCTCAAGTATTTGCTACCATGGCTAGAAGAAAAGGTAAGTTTGGAAAGCTTGGTCCTTAGAAAAAGAAGAAGAACATGTTGAAGGTTCAATGCTATGGTTGTCATGAATATGGGCACTACAAGAGAGATTGTCCAAAGCTCAAGAAGGACAACAACAAAAGAGGAAGGGAAGAAGCCCGTCTCATTGAAGAAGTAGAAGAAGCTGAAAATAAGAAATCCAAGAAGGAGGAAGTAAAGGATCTCTACTATGATTGAGATAATTTTCTTCACCTAGTTCTTTTTAAGTTTTTGTAGTGTGAATTGCCAGAAGAGCAGAGTGAATTGCCAGAGGGTTGTGTGAGTGCCAGGAAAGGCCAAGCCATTTACAGAAGGAGGGCCATGTGAGTTTTCCTAGTTGATTTGATCAACCAGAGGGAAGATTGAATTGCCAGTGTTAGTCAAGCACTAAATGTAATTTCTTATTAGCATATTTGTTGAAGATCAATAATAAAACACTCATCTTGAAAACATTTTTCCCCATATTAGGGTTTTTTCTAGGGATTTTGTTAGATTTTGGTAGCATCAGACAGGTGTTCTAGTCTTGATTTTTGTCTAAGAGACTAATGAACACGAGATCTCCAAAACCTAGAAAAGGTTTGGCGAGATAAACTTGCGAATTGCCTTAATTAAATTAATTGATCAATAATTAAAAAATGCCTATGTCTAACTTAGGAAAATTGATTAATTGATGGGAATTATTTAAGGATTATGAGAAAGCTCTAGAGACTCACATAGATCGAGTCTAAGATGATCTTAGCCGCTGATGAAGATCTAATCATGACCGTTGGTGCTCCAACGATAGATTATAAGATCAAGTCGATGGGAGGGAGAGAGACACAAGAGGGGAGCGAGTTTCCTTGGTAGATTGAACTATCTAGTTGTTGTGATTTAGCAAGGAAGTGAGTTCGAGCAAGAGAAGGAAAGCATCAATGATTGAGGGAGAAGTAACAACGAGTTCTAGAGGATTTTCTAGTGCCGGAGAGTTAGTAGAAGGGAAGCGGAAATATTTTGTAGAGAAAGTCGTCTAGGTGGTGTGAATTAGGTAGTCTAGAAGAGTGAATTGCCAGGAAGGGTTTGGATCAGTTTTCAGAGGCTGGAAATACATTATCGAAGGCAAATTGGATTTTTCCAATGGTAGGAGGAGGCTAGATGACCCTATTTGGAGTAGTTCCAGAGGCCGTATGAATTGCGTAGGCTAGCAGGCCAGAGGGAGGATGAGTTTGTTTGCAGAGGGAGAATTTTTCTCCTAATTATTTTTGTGAGACTATTTGCTAGAGTATTTCCTGTTCGACATCCAGATAATGTACTCATATTTTTACTGCTGCATAATAATAAAATAAACCCTCATCTACTGCACCGGTTTTCCCTTCAAGATTTTTCCGGGGACGTTAGTCCAAAAATTATTGCGTCGATTTTTATGTGCGTGCATCTATTTTTTAGTTCCTAATTTTATCTTCCGCAACGTATTTTATGGTGAAGATTTCAATTGTGAGTTTATCTATATTTGTTGTAATAACAAATAAACTTCTAAACAGATAGGAGATAAATTTCTAGTTAATTGCAATCAATGAATTTTCATAGGAATTTGCCCAAAAATATTTGTGCTATTTGTGTGGTTGGTTTCTCATATATTCTCCTACATTTTAATTTGGTGAATGGTGTCATTCATGTTTTTATTCATTACTTTTAGCTGAAAATTTAATTTTGTTGTGCATAAGTAATCAAAATAATTTACTGGGTTAATAACACCTTTTGGGTTGTGGAAATTTCACAGTACAAAGGTTGAAAATCATTTGAATCTTGTGCCAAGTGATAATATCCATGAGAGAATGGATTGCTCCCCAATAATGAGTGTTTATCTGATCATACATAACCATACGGTTATGATACACATATTAAGCCTTAGGGTGCCCTCACGAAGAAGTATGATGCCATAAACCATGCCAATGTTAGCCCGAAACCCTAGGTATCTACTTCATGAAGTACGAATGTACACGAGGGTGAATTCTCTAGGAAAATGACTGTCAACTATATAAAATATCACCATATAAGCACAATAGATAGTTCACAAGTTAGGGGGCTCCATTACAGGCATCAAGTAGCGTGCATGCAAGTCTATGTGGCAAGAAAGTGGGAGCTCCATGAAAATAGTTGTCTATTGTATCAAACATCACATAAGAGTAAAATAGACATGTAAAGCACTAGGAAAATCCTCTCCAAGAGCCACATCTCATCATTTCAATGCTATGACTAAGCCTTCATATAGCTAGCATCATCATCAAGTAAGCTCATCGAGATAAGGCATGGGATACGAAGATAAAAGCACCAAGGAGTATACCATCACTATCTATATGAAGTGTCAGGTGTGACCATGAAGTAAGAAACATGAACTAGAGCACTCCATCACATATCCCTCTGAATCAACATCTCATGCAACATGCTGGCGAAGTAAGAGGATCCATAATCATAAATATGCCCAATCAAGATGTATCATGTCCAGGAAAAAAAATGGAAGGTTTGTATCTCTAGTCTATCAACATCCTTGTAAGTTACCCTTGAAAATTTGTCATGTGATGGAAGTATCACATTTACTTCTCATGCAATATGAGGGTAACACAAGTTTCATTGATTCTTGACCTTTGGGATTGGTTTGATTTTGAGTCAAGATATTGAAATATTGAGTAGTATTAAACTTTTTTGTGAAACAACAAATATTCTATTTATGTGTTGACAACTCTACTAAACATTTGGAAACTACTAGGTTAACAACTTAGTTGATGCCCCTTTATGCTTATATTAAACTATAACATGATATGTCAAGAAAAAATCAATGTGGAAAATTTTGGTTCGCCAAATGACTCTATTAGGCTAGAGTGTAAGAGCTTAACCTGGACTCACCAAAAACTCAATAGTAGCTAATCTTTCAAAAGTGAGGGGTTTTCTTTTCTTCTGGAATTTATATTTGGCATGAATTAATTTTTTATATGTATTGGATCAATATATTATTTGTCATCTATCTCGATGTTTTCAGAGTGGAAAATTGGAGAAATTAGTTTGTTGAGTCAATTTTATCGACGAGTCCTAGTTTGGAGAATTGGGGTCTGAAACCTTCTTAGCCCATTTTGAGGAATTGAATGAAGTTTTGGGGGGTCCAAAAAATGTGCCAAGTCCCTTGGTGGTGTTCTACACTCATAGACCTTTCCAAAGGTGCAAGAAAGATGTCAATCAAATTTCCTATGAAAAGTGATGCCTCTTGGAAGTTGACCTTCCGATTTGACCACCATGGTTCGATAGGATGCCATGTTAACCCTTGTACTCATGCAAAATAGGTTAGCCATGTGTGATATATGAAGAAAAATCTAGGAGAGTCAAAGTTGTAACTCTAGTTGAGAGTTGATGGAGTCAAACTTGACCCCTAGTTGGCTATTGATATATGTTAAACCAGGTCACTAGGAGGAGAAGGGGTTCCATTCTTTGTTGTTATATCTTGTTCCACATTAAAACATAGCAACTAGGAGTGGAAGTGAGAGAGCATAACAAAGGTTTCTAGTGCTATTTGGTAGTCTAATAGGCCATAGGTCTCAGGTAACTCCATAGAGAGTTCCCTCTCCTTTGTCCCTGCATTATTTCCATACCAGAAAAGATAACAGAGCATCTTCACCTTCTGCCTAGTTTTTCTCTCTTAAGGGTTTCCCAAAGAAACTCTCTGTGTTCATTGTTGATGGTCTGTGATTGTATTTGTTGTTCTCTATTTTCTTCATTTTATATATTTCACACATAAGCAAAAAATCAATAATTAACAAATGTGGGATCTTAATTAATTTAACCTTCATAGTATAATTTCAGTTTATTTTATCAGATCTGATATGATGAACTATCTAGTGGAATATCCATGAAAGTTCACAAATTAGTTTTTCATCCACCCATATGTATGAGTTGTTGCACACCAAAGTTTGACTCAATGTTAGTGAGCTTGACTTGATAATAGAGAGTCAAATCCTGGCAGCATGGCTGACCTGTGTTTGACAAGGGAGTAATAGGAAGTGACAATTTTTTCCCAAATATGGTTAAAGCTATTAGTTTTTGTAGCATCAGACAAGTGTTCTATTATCAATTTGTGTCAAAGAGGCTAAGAACACAAGATCTTTAAAACCCAGAAAAGGTTTCGCGAGATAAGCTTTCAAGGTGCCTTAATTAAATTAATTAACTTTCATTTAAAGTTTTCCTAAGTCTAACTTAGGAAAAATGGTTAATTAATAAGAATTAATTAAGGAAAGGTGAGAATGCTCTAGAAACCCACACGGATTGAGTTTGACATAATCTTAGCAATTGATGGAGATGTAATCATGGTTGTTGGTTCACCAACGAGAGATTATAAGAGCAGGTCCATAGGGATGGAGATAGACACATCGAAGAGCAGGAAGAGCGAGTTCCTTGGGTAGGTCGAGCTATCCAGTTGTAGAGATTCAATAGGAAGAAGATTTTGAGCCAAAGAAATGAAGCATCAGTGGTTGAGGGAGCAACAATTGAGAGTTCCGGAGGACTTTTTCCAGTTCTAGAGAGCCAATAGAAGGAGACAAATATTTCTGCAGGGAGGCCAAGTAACCAATGTGAGCAGCTAAAAATCCCAGTTGAAGTGCAGGAAAGGAGGTCAATTCAGTAGCTAGAGGCTGGGAGATCAGTTGGAAGACGAAGCGACTTATTTCTAGAGGCAGAGGGAGGCAGGATAACTCATTTAGAACTTGTTAATTTTTCTTAGGGCTATATTGTTCTTTTCTTTGATAATTTCATTTCTTCATTATCTCATTAATTTCACCCCATAACATCATAACATTATTCATATTTACATTATTATTTAGCAACATATGCAACTATATAGAAGGAACAATATCATCATCATAAATGCAGCGGAACATAAAGGAACAATAGAAGAAAAACATTCACACATAGAGACACGAGGATTGGTCAGAGACCAGGGAAAAACCCATTATGGGGAAAACCCTTTCAAATTATTCTTCTTATTAGATTATCATTGAATGATTCAGAAAAAGAGAGTACAATGATCCATATTTTCATCTATGCAACTATCTAGCAAAAACAACTATAATATCCATGAAATAAACCCAACAATGCTTATACTCAAAACTCTGATTCTGAAGACTGTAATGAACTGCCCCTACCTGCGGCCCACTGTCAAACGTTGTAGTCACTGAGCGAAATATTTGGACAATTGAAATTTCATCATTTAGGTTCCATTCACACGGAGTCATGCCTGTGACTGGGAAGGTTCCATTTGTTCCCTAGAGCCTATGAGCTAGCGACTGCAGTTTTCAACTGAGACTCAAAAACCCTAGATGTCGATCGCATGGAGGAGGCATTGAGCATGCAACTGAAAAGATTTAGTCGCACACATGAGCTAATGGATGCAACTATGGTCGAGTTCTTCTTGTGTCATGCCTGCGATTGAGGTCCAAAACCTTAAAGTAGAGATGCGAGCTTCGGACCCTACAATTTCTTCTTTGAGCAAACCCATTCCTCTGCAGACGTGCCTCAAAACTGTACGAGGCAAAAATGAAGAAAGAGAATAGAAGAATGTCTCATGATAATGTCCAAATGAGGTTGAGGTCACTTGTATTTATAGCCTTCCAAGGGTGTCCAATTTGCTTTAGGGCCAACCTTATCAAATATGCACATGTGGGCTTTTCTTCATAAGTACACTTTCATTTATTCGATTTGAGTGATCTTTAGGTCGATTTTGGTCCTATCTAAAAGAGGAATTCAATGCAATCATTATATCCATAAAATGAGCTTTCAAAAGTGGAATTTGACCGCAATTGCATATTTTAACACTCCGTCTCAACTAGGGAGAATTCCACTTGCATCATGTCGCGTGTATCCTATCATCAAATCATATCTAATCACAAGTATATCATCATCATGTATCGTCATCATCTTGATTAATCTCTTGCTTATTCATGCTTATCTCTTTATTGTCCCTACTCATATGCTAAACACTCTCGAATCTAAAAGAATAATAATTTGACATCGGAGGGGAGCTCAATCTACCACCCTCTATCCATCAGATAGCCATTGATATTACTCGAAATCTTTGCCAGCGAGGAGCCCAATGCTATCATTGAGAAACATTAGCGGGGAGCTAAATCTATGACCCACATCATCATCAGAGAGCATATCATTAGGGAGCACATCTCAACCTGGAACCACATTGGGGAGCATATCTCATCCCAGAATCTCATGGGGGAGCTAAACATCTACAGCCCCATATCGAGAAATAGGTGATATAGCGGAGCTACTACTCAACCCATCCTATTGCCTACTAATCTTCCTAAAATGACCCTCAATAGTCATGTGGTATAACACTTGCATCATAATCAGCGTGGGCTGTACAAGCCCAAGTACACTTTCAACCCATTGTCCAAACGGAGAGCGATAATCCCAACAAGCTAAGCTTGTGGATATGATGCTAACTGGGATATACTCTGCAAAGACCAAGATAGGGGAGAAACATCTCCAACCCTATGGGTAACAGATAGAGGAGAAACATCTCCAACATCTCCAACCCTATGGGTAATAGATAGGGGAGCAACATCTTCAACCCTATGGGTAACAGATAGGGGAGCAACATCTATGAACCTATTGTCCAAAGATCCCTCAACGCCAAGAGTCTTCTATCTCAATTCCTCACCCTGGGAGCTCAGACAGGGGAGAAGAGTTGGCTTAGTGTTCTCGGTCAGCGATGCTCTCTATAAATCAACAACATATCATCGTGCTCATATCTGGTAATTATCTTGTCTCAATAGAAGTTGCCTCTTAGTCATACAGGACATCAAATCAAATATCATATTAGAAAAAAACAAACATATCATAAAAAGGATACCATACTCATCCTCCCTCTCAAGGAGGTGCCAACCACAAGCCTAAGCTTGTCTCTTACAACAACATTGTCTCAATGAAGGCGTCTTAGACTCGTCTACAAGCGAGATTTCTTCCGATTGATTCCCACTCTTTGTCATCGCAACGTATCCATGTCATATCCAGAGCTTTCTCAAACGACTTTCCAAAGAACTTCTTCATCCTGCTTCATATATATTCATGCTAGAAACCATCGTACTCAACCTCGGTCGTGCTTAAAGCTACAACCTTCTCATTAAAAACATCATGGTAGATTTCATACTAAGGCAACATTTAGATGTGCTCATCTCATCAATAATGATCCCAATCATCATCAGTACATCCAAGTAGTCACATATCACAGGAAGAATATCTCAGACCAAAACTAGATCATGCCATGCAAATATCTTGAAGGGTGCTCGGTGGCATCTCAATGTGTATGAAGCGGCCCAATCATGAATTCATTAAGGTTTCATGCACATCATATATATACGGACGAATGTTCAAAAACGAAACATCAATGCTTCAATCAACTATTGGTTTCCAAGTCAGGTTCAACAATATCTCTTCATAACATTTTGAAATTCAATCCGAGTGTCCAAGGATTTTCATTTCCACTTTTCAACAATTATTTAATAGCTTCGCAATATAGATTTTCTTTTCCAAACTTCAGGACGATATACATTGTGTCATGATTCTTAATTTCGAACTTTAGATGCTATCTCCTTCTTACTTTGATCATCAAAGGCTCATTATCTATCAATAATAGACCATCACTATATAAAACCAAAATCAAAGTCGTACCTTGGACCACTTTTGAAGTAGAGGTTTGGATCGACACATCATCTTGGCTTGACCAGATAACTTTCAATGCAGACATATCAGGATCGGGGAGCTTGCTTCATACAATGTTTTCTGCAATCATAAGACTTGATCAAAGCAATATGTTTAGCCTTACACAAATCAATATTGTGCAATCAAATCAACTACGTCATCTTATCAAAGTTTAGATACCAAATCAAAATTGATATCAAACTCATCAATATCACTATAACAAATTCTTTAGACCAGGTGACAGGTAGAGCTCACATCAAGTTGTGACTTTATCTAACAACAAATTACCATTTACCAAACAATATCAATCCAAATTTCATCAAGTCTTCTCATGATTATAATATAAGTCACTAGATGCAAATGTTGTGAAAATTCCAAAACTGGAATCCTATTGCAGCAACTAGAAATTATTCTTTTAATTGTTAATTAATTTTAACAATTATTTTCTACGAAAAATACTGAATAAATCACACTGCAACCTTCACAAATAAAATACTGCAGAAATAATAGCATTGGAAACTGAGAAAATACTAGCACACACAATAAAAATGACACCGTTATTTTTGGACAAATGTCCTAGAAAAACTCAATGCAGGAAAACCGGTGCAACAACTGAGGGTTTTATTATTGTGCAGTAGTGAGAATTTTTGAGTACAATGATCTGGATGTCGAATCTGGAAATCCTACAGAGAAAAATAATGGCAAAATTCTAATGAGGAATTTTCCTCACCCCACAGGAAAATTTGGGCTCTGACTACAACTCCAAGTGAACCGTCCAAACTGTCTCTGTGCTGGCCTGCATCACCCTACTGCAATATCTACCACACTCAGTCTAAATCAGTTGTTCTTGTAGCCGTCTTATCTGCCACTGGCTGGGAAACTATCTCTTCGGACTTCTGGAACCCTTTCTCGGCCTATGGAACTGAAACTTCGCTTCTCTTCAGCTAAATTGAATTGACCTCTAGAGGCTTCTGCGTAGCCCCTACATCAGCCTCATTGTGGTACTTTTTCATATTTGCAAATACACTCGTTGGATCTAGAAATATTCCTCTAGGCCCACTGTCCCTGCCCCTCGCTCTTTGCTTCGATTTCTAGCTCTCGGGCAACTGCTACTGCTCTTTGGAAATTGATCTACCAAGGAAATCAAACTTTTGGTGTATCTTCTCCAAGTGCCCATTGACTTCCTCTTATAATCCGCTGTTGGAGCGCCAACGACCAAGATTAAAACTTAATCAATGGCTAGGATCATCTTGGAGTCGATCCGTGTGGGTTTCTAGATGTTTCTCACCTTATCTCATTTAATATTGATTAATTAACTGTATTCCCTAAAAGTTTAGACTTAGGAAATATTTTAAAAATGGCTAATAATCTAATTGAGACACTTCTAGATAGAATTTCCATAAACGATTTCTAGGTTTTGGAGAACTCGTGTATTCTAGCCTCTCCACCAGGTTTCATGGCTAGAACACATCTGATGCTATAGAAAATAACAAATGCATACATCAAGAATAAGTCATGCATACTCCATCCATTTATTGTGAGATTGCTTCACACTAAATCACAATTGTTTATACTTCAACCAATGTGTCACAACTAATGATTTTAACATAGAATACCAATATAAATCACTGAAAGTCACTATGCCCATAAAGCATTGTCATCAAGGCAAATCATCAGTCGTCAAATTAGTTATCAGGTCAAATCCTACATTTGCTATCACAGTGAGATCTATAGCCCAAAACATATCTCAATCATCAGGTCAAACTTCTAAATCATTATGAAACATCATGTCAAAACTCCAAATACTGCTTATCTATATCAATCAGCCAAAGCTAGTCAAACCCTTGAAACTATTATCAAATATTGTCGTGCACTAGCCTCAATGGGTAAATCACAATATGCATATCCCGGAACCCTGCAAACACAATTTTAGTCAACATATTCACATTATAATAAGTCAAACATTCAAACTTGCCTGCTCATAGAATTTTCTGTTGTATGATCCATATCAGTAGGATTGACATCCTTTAGGTGAATTTCTGATTTCATGCATAAAATTTCACTTTTGTGTCCTATAGGCATGGTCACAGCCATAGGCCTTCCTCCGAGTGGTTGGGAGGCTACAATTTCACCCTTGAGCCTCCATCCGTGCAACTGAGGCTTAAATTAAGGGAGAACTCTCTTTTTTCAGGTCAGAACTTTGTTGTAGATCAACAATATCAGATATTTGTCTATTCATGCCCATAAATCACACTTAAACAGTAAAGAAAAATGATAATAGGAGCAAGGATCTTGTGGAGAGATTTTCCCTTTGAATGGGAAGCCACTTCAGTCATCTTTATTCAAGTCATCAATTTGTCTATAATATTGTCATGCATTAGCAGATCTATTAGATCATAAAGTCATACTATATCACATATTTGTCATGGTCATATATGTTAGCATCAACTATTATCATGACATCAATCTTTTATCAAGGGTTAGAGTCAAATGATTAGGGCACCTGACAGGTGTAGCATCATACTTCAAAGAGCATGAACACAATACTACTTCCATCGAGTCAATCCATCAAGTTAGGGCATTCAATTTTACTAATCAAAACATAACCATGGTCAACCAAAGATCCTCAATATCAATCTCAGTGTTATTTTTATCATCATGGCTACCATTCTTTTCACAAACAATATCAATAGTGCCAAGTTACTATCTACTAGAATCAAGGTGCTAGCCTTCTTTATGGGATCAAGATATTCAAAATGATAGATGTTAGCCAAACATCAAGTATACCACTATATCAACGATCAATATTAAGTAGCTTCATAGAATCAAGAAGTTCATCATGTCTAACAGGTAAGATACTTGTTTACTGTCAAGTGCACCATTTCATTATAAGAACTATGAATCCAAATCACTTTCATATGCATGAACCATTTGTGAAGGATACATTCTCATCATACCTTAGAGCTTACCTTGTCATCAATATTGCAACTGAAACATAACACCATACATACCTTGTACTGTTTAGATACCTATGCACCTTCTTAGTTAGTAGCACTTTGTCACCTTTTCATTAGGTTCCTCCTTACCTTTTCCGATGCTAGTTCTTCTTTTCCTGCACTAGCTATGATCCTCAAGAAGGATCCACTTATCACAACTCATTAGGAAGTTTAAAGCATCCAAATACTCAAATATACATGTAGGAAGCATAAGTAATAATCAAAACAATTATTAGATCCATAAGTCAAAGGTAAATATATAAAGGAGCATCATAAGTCGGAAAGTAATTATCTTCAATGAGAGGTGATCATCTCCCTCTTGAACCAACCTTTAAGAGCCATCACTCTCTATTGTCCATATGACAATATTCCCTTCATTATTTCAACTAACTTTATCAGCAACCAAGACTAATAGAGACTATCCCATCTAGGGTGTCATCAATTATGACACAAGTGCTTGAGCATTTTGACCCTGCTAGGATTTCTAGATTTCACATCTCAAATATTTTCCATAAACCGAGATTTCTCTCAAACCATTTTAATATCTGTCAAACACTAATACACAAATTGACTAGGGTTTCCTTCAAACCCTAGAATTCTTTTAGGTCGCCTCAACCCTCTCTGGCTTCAACCAATGGTGTCATCATAGGGGTGATCTCCGTGACTTTTCTTCAACCCAGGCTCTGATACCATGTTAATTTTCTTAGGGCTATATTGTTCCTTGCTTTGATAATTGCATTTATTCATTAACTCATCAAGTTCACCCCATAACATCATAACATTATTCATATTTACATCATTATTCAACATCATATGAAACTATATAGAAATAACAATATCATCATCATCAATGCAGCGAAACATAAAGGAAAAATAAAAGAAAAATATTCACACATAGAGACACCAGGATTGGTCGGAGACTAAGGAGAAACCCACTATGGGGAAATCCCTTTCAAATTCTTCTTCTTATTAGATTGTCATTGAATGATTCAGTAAAAGAGATTACAATCATCCATATCTTCATCTATGCAACTATCCAACAAAAACAACTACAATATCCATGAAATGGACCCAACATTGCTTATACTCAAAACTTTGATTCTGAAGCTTGTAATGAACTGTCCTTGTTTGCGGTCAACCACTGAACACTGCAGTGAAATTTTCAGACAATTGAAGTTTCATCATTTAGATCTCGGTAGCACGAAAGATGAGTCATGTGTGCGACTGAGAAGATTCTAGTCGCTCCCTAGAGCCTATGACCCTGCAACTGCAGTTTGTAATTGAGACTTGGAAACCCTAGATGACAGTCGCATGGAGGAGGCACTGAGTGTGCGACTCAAAAGCTTCATTTGCACACATGAACCGAATAGCATATGACTGTGGTCAAGTTCTTCTTGTTTCATTCCTACGACTGAGGCCCAAAATCCTAAAATAGAGATGCGAGCTTTGGACCCTGCAATTTTGTCTTGGAGCAAACCCATTCCTCCGCGGACGTGCCTCAGACCTATGCAAGCCAAAAACGAAGAAAGAGAATAGAAGAATGTCTCATGATAATGTCCAAATCAGGTTGAGGTCAGTGGTATTTATAGCCTTCCAAGTGTGTCCAATTTTCTTTAGGGCTGACCTTATCAAGTATGCACATGTGGGATTTTCTTCATAAGTACACTTTCCCTTATCTGATTTGAGTGATATTTAGGTTGATTTTGGTCCTCTCGAAAAGAGGAATTCAATGCAATAATTATCTCCATCAAATGAGCTGTCCAAAGTGGAATTTGACCGCAATTGCATATTTTAAAAGCACCAACTAGTAGGATTTAAAATTTTAACTAGGCTAGGCAGTGCGAATTCTTGGAGGTCGAGTTTTCTCATTAGGGTTTGAGCAGGCAGACACAGGCCGAGATTATTTGCAAAAGGGAAAAAATTTCTCCAAATTATTTTGCTCAGATTATTTTACTGGAGGATAGCTAGATTAGAATCCAGATATTGTATTCAGAATTTTTGCTGCTGCATAATAAAATAAAACCCTCATTTACTACACCGGTTTTCCCACATTGGTTTTTTTTCAGGACTTTTGTCCAAAAATATCAGTGTCATTTTTATTGTGTGTTCTTTATTTTCTCAGTTCTTGTTATTTTCTCCAGTGCATTTTATTTTTGGTGAAAATTGCAATAGTGATTTTATTCGTTGTTTTCCGTAATAGCAAATAAACTACACATAATAATATTCAGTTAGAAGAATAATTTCCAGTTGTTGCAATAGTGAAAATTTCACATGAAATCCGAGTAGTTTGAAGACAAATCAGTGACTTAGTAACGAAGAAAAAATTTTGCAGCTTCAGAGGGAGTCTCTAGGCAAAGTTTCTGGATTTGCATACGCTACCAGTAGGAAGTGCAAATTAGCAGAGGCATGGTTTGATTTTCAGTTCGCATGCAGCAAAAAATTCGAAGAGCCTCAATTGTAGTGATTTTCTGGTAGTGGTGTTGTAAGGAAGTAGTTTCAGTGAGCAGATTAGTAATTTTGTTGAGAACATTTGGGCACAGTTGGTTTGTACCAGGTTTTGCAACAACAAATTAGCGCTGGTTGGAAGAGAAAAAGCACATAGAGAAAGGCGTTTTCCATAATTTCCCTAAGGATTTCCAAATCCAGTTTTCTGGAGGGAATCCGAGATTTCCGTAGAAGAAGGAAATAATAGGGTAGATTTGTGCATTCCAAGAGGGAGTGCGAGTAACGGAGCAGGAAGTCGAGTACAAAAGGGGGGAGATACCTGTTTATTTTCCCATATTTGAGTTTTGTAGACATGGCCTCGGCAGGACTTCGAGATCGGGATAGGCTTGATGGAGCCTCTAACTATTCTATATGGAAAGCCATAATAACTTTCCTGCTAGATGAGCATCGTCTGAAGACATATGCAAAAAATGTTGTAGCGATAACTACAGATCAACAACTAGAGAATTACAATAAGGAGATGGCCAAGGTGAACTAGATGATTCACGATGGACTTGGAGATCATATTGTCTCGCATCTAGCTGGAAATAATACTGTCGAAGAAATGTGGGATGGTGTCGCAAAGCATTTCCAGGATCCTTCCATGAACCAAAAGATGATTTTGAAAGAGAAGTTGAGGACCACTAGGATGCAGAAGGGTGACAGAGTCACTCCTTTTCTCACTAGAATTCAGAATGTCTGAGATGAGCTTGCGGTAGTTGGAGAGACACATCTCGATAGTGAGGTAGTGCGTACAACTCTTAATGATTTCACCATGGAGGGAAAATTTTGTCTAAGGTATCACTGATGAGATCGGTTGTGGAACAATTTCACTCAGGAAGAGATGAGGCTTGCTCTTGTTGAGAGTAATATTAGTAGCAACAATAGCAAAGGATTAAAGAGCGTGAAGGATGAGGAGTGTTGTCGCACAAATTGTCTGGGCAGCACGACAATGCTCAGACCGGGGGCTATCACCTAGATCCCCGATTCCTCCGTTTAAGCCGTCTCCCGAGGCAAAGGGGGGTAGACCCTATGGGATGAATGAAGACCAACTGTGGACCAGTTGGGTTGGGAGACACATGAAGACAATTTAGCACTTGATTGATTTAGAAATTAATGTACCAGTGCCTTATGGAGTTAATTATTAAATAATTGTTTATCAAAAAGCTGTAGAAATATGAACTTTACAATTCCATGATTAACAATCATTTATTATCAAATAACCAAACTTTACAATTCCATGATTAACAATCATTTATTATCAAATAACCCAAGCAAAATGCAAGATATTCAACAAACGCACAACGCCTTAATAATTATCCAGAAAATTAAATTTCTAAAGATTGAATGCTTTAAATAGCCACACAATATAAATGCTAACCAATTACCACTTTCATATAGCTAACTTATAAATAAACATTTAAGTTCATTTAACTATAAAAAAGTGGAACCACGAAAGACACCACAAATGAATTTTCAATTAGTTTTTTTCAATATTTTTTTTTAAACAAAACCAAAACTAAATCTAATTTATAATAAAGTCTAAATAAATAAAATCTAAATAAAAATCTAAATTATAAAACAAAATAAAAAGCCTAAGGATTACTTTTTTATTTTTCTGGGATTTTTTTTTAGGTTTTATTAAAATAAAAAATAAGCAAAATCAAAATCAATCCCAAAAATAAAATGAAAACAAAAATGATTTTTTGTTTTTTTTTTTTTTTAATTTTATATTCTTATTATTTTCTTAAAGGATTTTTATTTTATTTCATGAGACAAAACTAAATCAAAATCTAAACGAAAATAGAAAAAATCGAAAATTCCTATGTAACCTAACGAATCCTAAATAAAAGGCTAATCAAATAAAAGTTAAAAAAGTTAAAATATCTGAACTAAACTAACATATAGTATATATAATAAAAATGAAAAAAGGAAAAAAGAAAAAAAAGAACTAACTGTAGCCCATGGATACACAAATAAATTTTATTATTTTACTGTGTATGTGTAGGTGATGACCGTCGGAGGAAGCAGGATACAGAGTAGAGCCAACGCAACGATGCCTTTCAGGTATAATGGCGAGGAGGGAGGAAACGCAGGAGAGATCTTTGCAGGTGCCGCGTGAACGAACCTGGCGACAGCAACAAAGCCCGGAAAACGCTGAGCGATGGGTTAGCAAGTGTTAGAGGAGGCTGCGATGGCAGAGGAAAGAGAAAAACTTCGACGCGTACAGGTTCGATTGCAGAATGGAGGCAAAGAAACTGTGTTTGGACGGATACGGATTTGCTTGAAGAGAGCTGCGTGGATTTGGACAGCAGATGGAATGAAGCCCGTATGAGAGATTGCTACGGATAGGAGAGGGCTTCACACAGGAGAGCCAACTACGTAATGTGTAGAAGGAAAATGCATGGTTGAGGAAAAGGACTGCGTGCAGGTTGAAGGGAATGGATAGAAATCAAGCAAATGGTGTGTGAGAAATGAGCGAGGAGAAGGCAGCTCAATAGGAAGACAGAGAGGAGGGCGTGGGGGAGAGCAAACAAAAAATCGAATGTTTGGTTATGCTTTTGTTTGCAAGTATGCGGATGAGAAGAGAAAAGGTTGCGCAGAGAGGAGCTAAGGCAGGCAGCGGAATGAAGGAGGTTGATGGTGGAGGTCGTAGCGAGGAGGGAAAGCGATGAATGAAAACAGAGGAGGATAGAAAACTTGAGGAGGTGAAACAGCAATCCCGAAACCTGCATAAAAGAATTTTGAAATTTTTTGTCAAATTGAAATCCGAGGCAGCAAACAGATAGGCTGGAAAACCCCCACGATTCTTCGGATTCCTTAAAAAATTTGAATCTTTTCACTTTAGACTTCCTTGATGAAAACCCCACGAAATGTTGCAGATCTGAAACAAATACCCCTGCCAGAGTTGATCCTGAGGCCAGATCTTACCCTCCAGGGCTAGATCTAGCTTTGGATAAAATGTTTTCTTCCGACCTGCAACCTGCGATAACAAAACACCGAGCACCCATAAATAAAATGCAAAAGATAAATGAAACCCTAAAAACCCTAAGAAGTAGCTAAATAATTACAGTATTTACAAACTGAAGGCTCTAGGTAGCTAGATTTATCGTTATGCCACAGAAATATTTTCAGAATTTTAAAATTAATGTGAGGTGCTTCAGAAAACCCTTCATGTATTCTTAAAAAAAATTCAAATGATAAGCCCGGGATCAAAAACTGGCTGGGCTCTTTCAGAAAACGCAATTCGAGAGTTGGCTGGTTCAGCTAAGAACTTCCCTTAACGCCCGGTAATCTTAAAATCAAGGATATCGCGCACAACTTAAATCAACCGTTAACATAGAGGGAGAAAACAACAGTGCAATTCAGATCAAATGGAGATACCTGCCATTATATTTCAGAAATTAAACTATCATTCAAACCCCAGAGCTCAGACAAGATCCCTGTGCCTAGATCAATCTTCATCAAGCTATTATCAATGGTTGAAAATAAAATTATGCAGAAAAATAAAACATCTTATAGTATTTCCAGAAAAGTAACACCAGTAAGATTTCCAACCCAAAGTCTTTCTTTATTGCACAAAAAAATGACTACAAGAGAACTTTCTTTAGCACCAGACTCAAAGATCGAATGATCTCAAATGACCCCTGACACCCTATTTAAAGGAAAATTTCCCAACGAGTTCGAGTGATCCATGTCAAAATGATCTCGACCGTCGATGAGGATCAAAATCCCTTATAATCTCATCCATCGAAATTTTTAAATGCATTTTAATATATTAAAAAATTAAAATCTTGTATTTATTTCCTTAAAATTTTGACTTATTATTATTTTGTTATTTTTTTTATCTTTCAAATTTTTATTTATCTTTTTTAAATTTTATTTTATTTTATTTTTATTTTAAATTTTTAATTTTTTAGTTATTTTTAATTTTAATTTTATTAATTTTATTTTTTTATTTTTGGATCCTCGAACTTAGCCTTTGGAAACATCACCTAGGACCTAGGACTTAGGACTTAAGAGGGGATAAAACATTTTTTAACCCTCAAGACACTTTACGTCATGACTTTTACAATTTTACATCTCAAGGGAGAAAACCCATTTGACATAGACCCTCATAGACCACCCTGTTCTGCGACACAAACATAATATAGCAGATCAAGCAATTTGTAATAACTTAACCCAATAGTTAGAATTATTTCCAAATTACTTTTACATAGACTCGAAGCACACTAGGGTTCCCCTAACATTTTAATGACAAAATTCATTCCGGCTTTGGGGTTAGGCTGAAGGAAAACTCTGCCGATCATGGATCGATGAGACAAAAAACCTTCCGGAACATAGATCATCACTAGAAAATTAGGTTTGCCTAAGCAATTTACATACATGACTCAAATCTGCCAAGATTATTTACAATTTACACATGCAGACTGGGTTTACAACATAACATGATTGGACTGATGATGACAGTCGAATGGCACGGACATGTCGATCAAGCGCTATCCCTTTTGCGAAAAAGGGGGTGTACTGCTATGGGTAGTTGATATGTAGTGGTCAACATCTGGCTCTACTTGGGGACACGTTGCTGCATTGTAGGAATGTGAGAATCCAGAATCTGCGTCCACACAACACACAACAAAACATAAGTAGCGTCCATCCAAAAATCATCATATAACATTAAGCACAGGAAAGATATAAGCTCTTCATTTATTAACTATCTAGAAAAATAAATCTAATCCGAAAATAGAAATGAAAATGATGAGAAAACAAGGAGTAGGGTTAGAAATACAGAGGATGCCCCATGGCATCAAATGTGTTCAATATAGTGTACACTGAGCATTTGCCTACTTTCAGTGAAATCTGTCGGCTGCTTGTCGGATGTGCCATGTCCAATTCTGCATATGGTAGGACTTTTTCCTATTTGAAAATCAAGTTGCTCACATCTGATGCATCAAATCTTCTTCTCGTTCTCTTTCTTTTGCGTTTTTTCTTTGTGGCAGGTCGTATCATTGATGATGTGAAACATTCTGCTTCAAATCTCTTAGATGAAATATGTAAGATATGTGTGACATGTCTTTCTTCATCTTGCATCTGGTATTTATTGTTTTTAATTTTATCTGGATCACCTTCAATTAACCACCTTTCAATCGTACCAATGACCTCCTCATAATAAGATGGAGCTTGTTGCAGCAAATAAGGAGGCTCCTGATCTATTGACGTTCCTTGGTTTCTTTCATCCTCTGGACATTGTTGAAGTTTCTGAACCTGAATTGTAATGGCATCCATCTGGCTAGAGTGTTCAACCTTCATAGTACTGATTTCCTTGGCATGGTCTTCTTCCATATCTTTTATTACTTTATCGTTCTTTTCCTTTATGGTCATCAAGCAATGCTGCATTGAGTTTATCTCTTCCTTATGATTTGCTTGCATGGTAGCCAACTGATTATTATGATCGAATGTCATGATAGTCATTTCTTCATCCATAGTTAATAACTTGTTTTGCATAGAATTAATTTCCCTATCATGATTAGCTTTCATGGTCATCATATTTTCCTCTAAGCCTAATAACTTGCTTTGTATAAAACTAATTTCTGTGTCATGATTAGCTTTCATTGCCTCAATTTCCTTAGCATGCTGATTTTGTATGATCTCCATCTCCTTATTACGTTTTTCTAGGTGGGTGCATAAAGTTCTTACATCATTGGTGTAATTAGTTTGATTGATCTCCATATTTTTTACCAGCCACATTAGTTCTTCTATAACTTGCTTCTGATTTTCCCTTTCATTGTTGACATTGATTTTATAATTTGTCCCTGCTTTTCCACTATCATGGATTTGATCTGCAATGGTACAGGTGGATGACACATTCTGATATGAAGAATTGTCTTGAAATCTTTCATTGACAGCTTGACCTTTTATAAGATTACTTTCATTCTATTACACAATTTTAGGGGCACAAGGCGAGCTATCTGGATCACCATATCTATATTTAAAAACATTGTAAATGTCTTGTAAAGAAGTGAAAGAGCCTTAAGGACAATTATTAAACCAATTCAAAGCATCACCCTCTAAAGAAAGGACAAATAGACGCATTTTGACATCTTCATGATCATATTGAGGAAGTCTATAATACATGAACGTTATACGATAAAAACTCCATAAATGCCTTCTAACAACCACTGAACCACCACCCGAGAATAAAGGTAATTTGGAAATGGCCACTTCCGGTAAATCATGGAGATCATCAGTAAAATGCCATGGTTTAAATGAATAATCCATGATGGATAACGAAGGACCAAATGGACGATAGAAAGAGATATTTACTCAAGAAAATAAACAGATGAAAGAAGCGGAGTTGCCACTTGAACACTGAATCTAATTCTAGGATCCAAAAAGCAACCAACAAACAGATATGAGGGAGGCTTCTTGTCTGGGAAAAATAAAAGAAATAAAATGGAGTCGCCACCTAAACAAGAAACGAACTGAAGAGCAGTTGATGATATGACGAAAGATAAGGTGATGAAAAGATCCAAATGATGCCAAAAAATGTTGAATCTACCAGCTCAAACGAGAGATAAGAAAGATGAAAGAATGATGAGAAATGAGAAGATGAATGTTGTTGAAATGCCAGGGACAGAAAAACTCTATCCCCGGCAATGGCGCCAAAAGATGTTGTCGCACAGATTGTCTGGGCAGCGCGACAACGCTCAGACCGGGGGATGTCACCCTGATCCCCGATCCCTCGTTTAAGCCGTCTCCCGCGGCTAAGCGAGGTAGACCCTATGGGATGAATGAAGACCAACTGTGGACCAGTTGGGTTGGGAGACACAACAAGGCAATTTAGCACTTGATTGATTTAGAAATTAATGTACCAGTGCCTTATGGAGTTAATGATTAAATAAATGTTTATCAAAAAGCTGCAGAAATATGAACTTTATAATTCCATGATTAACAATCATTTATTATCAAATAACCCAAGCAAAATGCAAGATATTCAACAAACGCACAACGCCTTAATAATGATCCAGCAATTAAATTTCTAAAGATTGAATGCTTTAATCAACCATACAATTTAACAATTACCACTTTCATATAGCTAACTTGTAAATAAACATTTAAGTGCATTTAACTATAAAAAAGTGGAACCACGAAAGACACCACAAATGAATTTTCCATTAGTCTTTTTAATATTATATATTATATATATTATATATATATTTGATTTTTTAACAAAACCAAAACTAAATCTAATTTTTACTAAAGTCTAAATAAATTTAATCTAAAATTATAAAACAAAATAAAAAGCCTAAGGATTACTTTTTTATGTTTTTGGGAATTTTTTTATTTTTTTATTTTTTAGGTTTTAATAAAATAAAAAATAAGCAAAATCAGAATCAAACCCAAAAATAAAATGAAAAAAAAAATGATTTTTTGGTTTTTTAAAATTTTATATTGTTATTATTTTTTAGGAATTTTATTTTATTTCATGAGACAAAACTAAATCAAAATCTAAACGAAAATAGAAAAAATCGAAAATTCCTATGTAACCTAACGAATCCTAAATAAAAGGCTAATCAAATAAAAGTTAAAAAAGTTAAAAATATGTGAACTAAACTAACGTATAGTATATACAATAAAAATGAAATAAAAAAGAAAAAAGAAAAAAAAAGAACTAACTGTAGCCCATGGATACACAAATAAATTTTATTATTTTACTGTGTGTATGTGCAGGTGATGGCTGACGGAGGAAGTAGGCTATGGAGGAGAGCCAATGCAACGATGCCTTTCAGGTATAATGGCAAGGAGGGAGGAAACACAGGAGAGATATTTGCAAGTGTTGCATGAAGGAACCTGGCAACAGCAACAAAGCCCAAAAAATGTTGAGTGATGGGTTAGCAAGCGTTAGAGGAGGTTGCGATGGTAGAGGAAAGAGAAAAATTTCAACGCGTACACGTTCAATGGCAGAATGGAGGCAACGAAACTGCGCTTGGATGGATACAGATTTGCTTGAAGGGTGCTGTGTGGATTTGGACAGCGGATGGAATGAAGCCCATATGAGAGATTGCTATGGATAGGAGAGGGCTTCACGCAGGAGAAAGACATCTACATAATGCGTAGAAGGAAAATGCATGGTTGAGGAAAAGGACTGCGTGCAAGTTGAAGAGAATGGATAGAAATCAAGTAAACAACGTGTGAGAAATGAGCGAGGAGAAGACAGCTCAATGGGTAGACAGAGAGGAGGGCGTGGGGGAGAGAAAACAAAAAAATCGAATGTTTGGTTATGCTTTTGTTTGCAAGTATGTGGATGAGAAGAGAAAAGGTTGTGCAGAGAAGAGCTAAGGCAGGCAGTGGAATGAAGGAGGTTGATGGCGAAGGCTTTAGCGAGGAGGGAAAACGATGAATGAAAACGGAGGAGGATAGAAAACGGGGGGAGGTGAAACAACAATCCCACAACCTGTATAAAAGAATTTTGAAATTTTTTGTCAAATTGAAATCTGAGGCAGCAAACAGATAGCCTGGAAAACCCCCACGATTCTTCAGAAACCTTAAAAAATTTGAATCTTTTCGCTTCAAACTTCCTTGATGAAAACCCCGCGAAATTTTGCAGATCTGAAACAAATACCCTTGCCAGAGTTGATCCTGAGGCCAGATCTTACCCTCCAGGGCCTAGATCTGGCTTCAGATAAAATTTTTTCTTCCGACCTGTAACCTGCAATAACAAAAAACTGAGCACCTAGAAATAAAATGCAAAAGATAAATGAAACCCTAAAAACCCTAAGAAGCAGCTAAATAATTTCAGTATTTACAAACAGAAGGCTCTAGGTAGTCAGATTTATCATTACGCCACAGGAATATTTTCAGAATTTTAAACTTAACGTGAGGTGCTTCAGAAAAACCTTCATGTATTCATAAAAAAAAAATCAAATGATAAGCCCGAGATCAAAAACTGGTTGGGCTCTTTCAGAAAACGCAATCTGGGAGTTGGCTGGTTCAGCCAAGAACTTCCCCTAATGCCCGGTAATCTTAAAATTAAGGATATTTTGCAGAGCTTAAATCAACCATTAACATAGAGGGAGAAAACAACAACGAAATTCAGATCAAATGGAGATACCTGCCATTATATTTCAGAAATTAAACTATCATTCAAACCCCAGAGCTCAGACAAGATACCTGTGCCTAGATCAATCTTCATCAAGCTATTATCAATGGCTGACAATAAAATTATGCTGAAAAATAAAACATCTTATAGCATTTCCAGAAGAGTAACACCAGCAAGATTTCTAACCTCAAAGTCTTTCTTTATTGCACAAAAAAATGACTACAAGAGAGATTTCTTTAGCACCAGACTCGAAGATCGAATGATCTCAAATGATCCCTGCCACCCTATTTAAAGGAAAATTTCCCAACGGCTAGTTCGAGTGATCCATGTCAAAATGATCTCGACCATCGAGAGGATCAAAATCCCTTTTAATCTCATCCATCGAAATTTTTAAATGCATTTTAATATATTAAAAAATTAAAATATTGCATTTA